>JAHWFP010184882.1:0-23266 GCA_023313725.1 Lithobius niger | reverse complement strand
CCCGACAGAACCCGCAAGATGTTAAGTGCCCGCAAAGACTTGTCTTTAAGTTGGCGCAAGTGTGGAAACCAAGATAACCTGGAATCGAACACCAGACCCAGGAAACGTGCCTGTGGAACAACAGGAATCTGCGCCTGCCCCAAGTACAGGCAAGGATCTGGGTGCAGTGTTCGTTGCAGCAAAAGTGAATGCATCTTGTGGACACACTGCAGTAACAACCGCCAATGTAGTCGTTGTAATCCTCATAGTGATTTTGGGGCTAAAGTCACTATGAGGATTACAACGACTACATTGGCAGTAGTTACTGCAGTGTGTCCACAAGATAGTGTTACAAGCCAGGAGTGCAATGAAGAAGCAGCCAGCAAAGAAGCGACAAGTACTGCAGAGAGCCTCAAGGACCAGGTGCAGGACAGCAGTGGAGGAGAGCAATGCCAGTGTGCTTGATCTCTCCAATCAAGAAAAACAACATCACGTGAGTCTTGCAAGTGACTATTGTGATAGTGCAAGTGATTATTGTGTTACGGAGAACCGCATTAAAGTATTCCAGCAAGAAGTTTCCACTGGATTTACAATGAACAGTGTTGCCGATAAAGAATCAAATACAAGTAACAGCAGCATCTCAACCAATGGATTACAGAAAGAAAATTTGATCGATTTGGACGAAAATACTAATATTGACAGCTTTTGGTTGCCAAGAGCTAGCATTCCACCAGTTGCTGGGTGCAGCTAGGGTGAAAATGGCACTACCTTATGTACTGTAGTGTAAATTAGTTGCTTTTACCAGCTGTTAGCGACGTCGATGCTGCTAGTGTACAAGGTAGCTTTTATGGTGACTACAGCCAGAACAGTACTGTAAGTAGTTCATACGAGTGTGATAATGAGATTTTTTACCCTTACGCTAGGCGTAACAATGCGGATTTGTATTTGAGGAAAGGGTATTGTTTAGTATCCAGCAGTACATGTACGTTTGTAAAGTGCACTATTTGCTGTGGTATACATTGTGCGTGTTACCATACATGTAGGACTGTAGGTGTTTGATTGCTTATGAGGATTCATCGTCATGATCACCCATCATCATGATTGAACGTTTTCATTCCTAGTGATATGCAGAATGAACCAGCGAGGTCAATAACGCCAACTACAGCTAATTTTCAAGGTGACGCCAGTAGGGGACCACATACTGACTGACCGAGTGTGGGTTATCATTCGCCACCATCACTGACATCACAATCACACCCAACCCTAGATGAAATACAGTGGGCTATTGCTCAGGCGGCAGGAGACGAGTTACGAACCGATTCACCGTTTATACCAGACCCTGTAGGGGACCATTACGTCTAGGAGACACCATGCTATGCCACCCCACTTAGACAATACACTACCGTATGTGCACAGCAGAGGAACCGACCAAAGAAAACTATGAGAAAAATCCCAATACATCTAACGATGTTCGGCTCTCAATCACCGACTGTCATTAATGAGTACACAGCGACAAGACATCTCTAAAGAATTGGATCATATGTGCACCCGTCATACAGGATTGATTCATTTTGTCATAAACCAGTTGAGACTTCAAGAAGTCGGCAATGAATAAACCGACACTAGAATTCACAAGGATGACGAACCAATCCTATCATTTAAATGTTTATGAGCAACGGAGATTCACTACTAGTAATGACCTGGTAATGTGCCCCAAAAAGCGTGGAACGACACATCAGAAAATCATCACGTCTTTTCGCCGTCCATTTACTCATCTCATTTGGACACCACATCTCAATGACCTGCAAGTTAGACATGCATCATGCTCAGGAACAATAAGGAAATGGAGAACAGTTGTTCATCCAAGAACCTTTCAATGTCACAACCGTGTAGAGCCAGCTCTGCCTGAGGTTCTCCATCCAGCCAGCACCAGGAGTAAGAGACTTCAGCAAGCAAGGGAATGTGGATCAGGAAGGCTTGCCTAAATAAGATGAGAAAGTGATGACACGAGACCTGCTCCACTTTTGCCTAAGACCCTTTTCTCGAACCGGCAGGAAAAGGTTGGAGGAGCATAGCAAGGCAAAACAAGGGTACTGCTGTGATCGAAACTTCAAATGTGCACAATTTCAAATGTGCACAACTTCGGAAATTCACAACTTAGAACAAGATCCAAACGCCAAACCACGAGTTAGTGAGTGTAGAACAGGATGCCAAGGTGGCGCCAAAAACTGACCAATGTGGGATTTCTCCTAGTGTGCAACTCGAGAACTATTCAAGACCGAGAAGGAATTTCAATGCCAAGAGACTTTCGGGGACAATACAAAAACCATGCTAAAGTGTGGTTCTAGCTACAAAAATTCCCTTTGCCGAAATTCGTCAGGTACTCTGATAATAGGACCCCATCAAGAGTTTTTGTTAGCGCTGATGAAATATACAGAGACATATCAACTCAGTGATCCATATGTATTAACCACAATCCTACCGATCTCATTACTGGACCAGCAGAAGAAAGGAAACAGTTTGCAGGATCTTTTTCAACATGGCATGAATTTATCAAGGCTTTCAACTTGGAATTCGTCAGCCCATGCTAATGAAAGATCTGCATTGGGAGTTGGACCGGCGATTCCAGGCTGAATCAGAACCAATGACTCATTTTATTGGAGCGATCAAAGAATATTATGAGAGGCTAGACCTAATTATCCCAGAGTCGACCAGGGTAAATAAATGTCTTGCTCAACTTCGCCTAGCTTTTAGAATTTTCCTGTGGGGAAAGAAATTCAACTCTCTGAAGCAATTGGCCAGTGATGGTCTATAAATCTGCCCGTTCCCAATCAAGCAACAAACCTACAGACAGCCAGTACCCGCAACAGATTCTCTTGAGCCCAGTTTGTCTTGGTCTGAATATAAGCTACAATAGGACCAGACCAGCCACAGAGTCTAGTCTGCAGATCAACAAGTGAAGAATCTGCAAGGAATACCAGTTAAGAGCTAATGGGCGAATGGAAGTCAACAATAATACAACTCGTAAGTGCTTGTTAGCCAGTTTGGACCCAAGTGGGTACAGATTAGGAAGGTACAACACTGCCCTTCCTACTCAATTACCCAAAGGCCAGGAAAAGAAGACAGAAGGAGCACCAAGACCTAGGAGAACAGGTAACAGCTGTTTGAACTGCGGCTCGACTGAGCACTGGCTCTCAGAAGGCCCTAAACAAAAACAGGCAGGAAAGTTTCCTTCTCAACAAGGAAGATGGGAGGCCAGAATAACTATGATTGTGGATGAGGAGATGGCACCGGACTTGGTAAATAAGATGAGAAGGTGGTGTGAATTGCCTAGTGATATTCAAGTGGTTTACATCAGGATACGTCACATGAGAAATGACCATTGCTGGCCATCACCAGTGAGGGTTTGAGCTATAGATTAATCGTCACGAAGGCCACTACTACAACTATGGCAAAGAAGCTAGAAGCCATAGGTCATGTAATCCATCACTCAATGTGTATCACGTTTTATCTCGCTCAAGGAATTATGAAGGGCGGTGGTCATTTGTGCACTACAAGTACATACATGGGAAGAGGGCAAAAATATGGTATAAACAACTATCTTAATCTTACCAGGAGCAAGTGATGAGGTAGCGCTCGACCACGACTTATGTATCACAGGAGCTTTGTTGTTGACATCAGAAATAATGGTTGGTGTGTGGGCACCAGTCTATTTACCCATTTGCTACCATTACAGAAACCAAGGCCTGTGGTTCGTCATCAGTAGCGTCTGATGCAACATTGCACATGCAAGAAGAAGAGGACTGGAAAGTAATTGACGGCCATGTAAAGAAAGTGTGCTTGCGGAGTTTCCCCAGGGTGCTCATATTGAAGCTTGGACGAACTCACCTAATGGAATGCAAGATAATGTTGGAGACTGGAACCCAGCCAATCCGCATCCCCTACAGAGCTCTAACATGAGCACTCAGAAAATTATGGAGGGCTTGGTGGAAGAATGGCTACAACAAGGAGTGATATCAAGAGGAATAAGTCCTTGGAGCGCGACATCCGTTTTGATCCAGAAACGGGGTGGACCACCAGGGTCCAAAAGATTTTATGTAGATTTTCGTGCTTCAAACTGGAAGACTCCGACTGACATGTTGGTTTGCAATATGATTGATCAAGTGTTTGCAATGGTTAGCAATGCAAAGTATTTTACGAGGTGGATTTACGAGGTGACATTTTTCAGGTATCACTGGCCGAGGAATTAAAACCTATAACAGGATTCAAAAGTTTTCATGGCAGTTTTTATTTTTATTGTTTACTGTTTGGATTGGCGAATGCCCCAGCTTGATTCAGAAGGTTGATGGACTTAGTTTTGGGAAATGGTTTAAATAGAATTTGTGTAATTTATACTGACGACCTTTATTTCTTTTCGGACACGTACTAGGAACATGTAAGGCACATTGCAGAGGTGCTGCAGAAGCTACAGGATGGACTGAAGGCAATTTCTAAAGTGTCTTTTTGTGTTCAAGAGCTAAGGTACCGTGGCCATGTGCTGACAACAAGTTTACTATAACCTCAGCCGGAAAATGTGGAGACCATTCAGAGCTTCCCTGCACCCAAGGGGCTGAAAGGGCTCAGAAGATTTTTGGGGATGACGGGATATTATCGTCAATTTATGGAAAACTTCCAAATTGCAGCTCAACCTCTTTATGGGTTATTGCTGAGGAACATCAAGTGGAAGTGGAGTGAGGAGTGTCCATCAGTTGCAAACCGCGTTAAAGAGCTACTGTTGGACTGCTTGCTCAAGTTACCAGATATGATGTGAGCAAACGAGCCTTTTCAACGATATTGTCCCAGCATGCACCAGGGGAAGGAATGGGCCAGTTTCCTTTGCTGGAAGAAGAACCAGTGAAGTCGAGTCTCGGTATTTGGCCACAGAATTAGAACTCATGGCCGTGGTATATGGTATTAATAAACTTAGGGGCGTCATTGACAACTCCCACGTCTTTATTGGGTAATGAAAGTACCCAATCCTACAGGAAGAGTAGCAAGGTGGATCATTCAATTACAGGGGATGGATTTCACAGTTACTCATAGGAAGGGTAAAGACAACTCCTCAGCAGACTACATCGCTCCTATGTATGACGATGACGGGGAAGAACCGACAACAACAAATGACACGGCAGAAGAAGGCTATGCACGTTCAGGATTCATGGTTCAGAGGAAACCAATTGTCATCTGCCCTAGCAAGTGTAGCCTAGCTCTCCTCCACAAAGTATTCTCTACTGACGAGCCCAAACAAGGGCAAAACTGTCTGTCTAGAGATCTTTATGGGCGAGAGCTAATTGATATTAAATGATCAATTGGTACAAATTGTCCTATCTGATGCCCTAACACAACCCCACCACCACCATCGACAACGCAGCCACTGCAAGGTCAATACAGTCACGATGACGAAAGGACAGTATGATGACCAACAGACGTTGACAACCAATTTCAAGACTCGGAAGACTGCTTCAGATGCAAACCAAACAAAATAAGACCAAAAAAGGCTACAATTAACAGGCAGTACATGCCTCGACAAGGGAGTCAAGAGCTGCCAGTTTGTAGCAAGGGACAAGGTAAATTACCTTTCAAGCTTTAAGCTCAAGCTAGGGCTAGGAACTGTCAACGCGTCAAAACTGATGGGACTAGGAACCGTAACGGGTACCATGTTGACGATCAACAGATACGGACATCAAGCAATTAAAGGATGGAAGATAGCAACATGCAAAATACTTCTAAAGCATTGGAAGAGGCTACACCAGCAGAACAGGAAAGTGGCTCCAATCAGTTGAGCGGTACGTGCTCAAGTAGCACATCTACCTGTGAGTGAAGGGGCCATCTCTGTCATGCAGTGGCCAGCGAAATGGGATGACTCTGTTGGAAGGGATAGTTTGAGCAAGTCGACAGCAGCATGACAACACCCTCTGCAGCAGCAGTAGCAAGTAAGGATGATGGCGATCTTCAGGACTTGAAGACAAGATCTTGAGGCACTGGTAGTAAGACTAAGAAAGGCAGTGGAAGGTTCGCAGAGTATTCTTCAAGAGGTTGCCAGGCGGCAAGTTAGCAGCAAAATGAAGAAAGTGTCGTTCACTGATGATCTTCATTGTGCAGGCTACATCAAGGCCAGACATGTGAAGTTGAATGTGGAGGCTACACCTTTTGTTCCAAGGGCCACTACACTGAGTATGTCTGAAGATCGCATTGACAAATGCATCGCAAATGGACAAACCTAAGAAGACATGATGGGCAATTCTAATCTACGTGCAGGATGCACAAAATTGGAAAATGCAAGGGTTATGCAAGCTGACACTGCTTGCTACATTATCTATCAGTAAAGGAAATTTGGGATGCTTAACGTTAAGATGCATGGATACAAGGAAAGATTTGGAAGATGACAGACAATAGCCCGTATTTATAAAAATGAAGCATTTACTTCGAAGTAAAAGGTAGAAGTAAAAGGTTTTGCTTCATTTGGTATTCATAATTTCGACCTTTTCCTTGCAAGTAAGTACTTCAAATGAAAGAAGTGAAAGGTACCGAAGGTGCATGTCCAGGCGTGCTACAACCAGTTCTAACTTGCAGTGTGGATGTAAGGAGCATGCATTCAGTTGTTTAATTTGTTTAAATGTTGAAAACTTAATTTGTTGACGTGTTTCAGTGTTAAGAACTGATTGACATTTTGATTTGTCTAATACAAAGTATTTGTGGAAGTTGTGTATAAGAGGAAAAATTTCAGTAAGTGAAAATGAACACGAACATGGAGGTGAAGATAACACCCACGAAATGAGCATTGCGGACAAGGTCCGTGAACACCCAGAAATCTTGGAAAAATTGCAACTACCATCAATGAAGGCTAAGAAAAATGTTGCTTTGAGCACCATTGTACATGAATGTGACGCTCTTTGGAAAATAGATGAATAGTAAAGCTTTTATAAAAAAAAAGTGACTCATATGAAACGAAAAAATAATAAAAAATAAAACAGGGAACAAGCGCATTCGACTACTGTCCAGTGAAAAAAATTATGTTGGAAGCCATGAATTATGTTGTCAATCTCAGGTCACGACTTAAATTTTTTTCCAAAATCACTGGTCACTATGTACTAAGGATATCTTATAAAACCGAACTCATAAAAACACTATACAATTAGTGGTGGAGGAGTGTAAGAAAATGTTACGTATTTCAGGTTAGAGGGCCATGCCAAGTGCTACAACAGTATTACAAACGGGGGGAGGGGGTGAAGAGGTCTAAATTGCTAGAAGAAAGTGTTAACGTGGTTTGTGAACGCTCCCATAGCAAATATACCACTCAGAACACACCGCAAATGAAGGTTCATTTGGGAAAAGTGAGATTCTTAACAAAAACTTTGCTCTGGATTAGACGCATTTTTCTGGAAGCAAATCCTTCAGTTTGAAGCAACTACTTCGATTTATAAATATGAAACAAGCAAAACCTTCTACTCTGAAGAAAACACTTCAAACTAAAAGCAAAACCTTTTCCTTCACTTTTTTACGAATGTAATCCGAAGCAATTGCTTCACTTTTTGCAAGTAAAGGGTAATGCTTTCTTTTATAAATAACCCCTAAGGATTTTTTCAATTGACAGTAGTCGAATGCGCTTGTTCCCAGTTTTATTTATTATTATTTATTCGTTTCATATGAGTCACTTTTTTTTATAAAGGCTTTACTATTCATCTATTTTCCAAAGAGCGTCACATTCATGTACAATGGTGCTCAAAGCAACATTTTTCTTAGCCTTCATTGATGGTATAGTTGCAATTTTTCCAGGATTTCTGGGTGTTCACGGGCCTTGTCCGCAATGCTCATTTCGTGGGTGTTATCTTCACCTCCATGTTCGTGTTCACTTTCACTTACTGAAATTTTCCCTCTTAAACACAACATCCACAAATAGTTTGTATTAGACAAATCAAAATGTCAATTCAGTTCTTAATACTGAAACACGTCAACAAATTAAGTTTTTAATATTTAAACAAATTAAACAACTGAATGCATACTCCTTACATCCACACTGCAAGTTAGAACTGGTTGTAGCACGCCTGGACGCGCACCTTCCGTACCTTTCACTTCTTTCATTTGAAGTCCTTACTTGCAAGGAAAAGGTCGAGATTATGAATACGAACTGAAGCAAAATCTTTGATTTCTACCTTTTACTTCCGAGCGTTACCTTTTACCTTTTACTTCGAAGTAAATGCTTCATTTTTATAAATACGGGCTAAGGTTCACGAACACGAGGATATCCTGGAAAATAGCAACTGCCCTCAATGAAGGCTAAGAAAAATAAAGCTTTAAGTACCAGTGTGCATGAATCTATGACGTTCTTTGGAAAAGAGATGAATAGCAAGACCTTTATGAAAAAGTTTAATAACATGAAACGTAAAACTGATGAAACTACACCAGGGAACAAGCCCATTCGACTACTGCCTAGTGAAAAAAAAAACGATGTTGGGTGCCATGAATGCAGATATCAATCCAATGCTTTCACAGTTTATGACTTAATTTTTGTTTTCAAAATCGCTGGTTATTACGCCTCTAGGTACTAAGGACATCTTATAAAAAAAAAACTCATAAAAAATCTATACAATTAGTGGTGGTGGTGGGGGAGAGAAAGAAAGTATTCCATATTTTAAAGTGGGAGCCTATGAGTCGCCGTTTGAGACATAATTAAGTTACCTAAAATATTTATAATATGACGAATATATAAAATATTTTGCGCACATATGTAATATTTTGTCAAATATATAAATATTTTAACATATATACAATTATGTTCCATATATAAAATATTTTCCATATATACATTTTATTCCATATATAAATTTTATTCCATATTTAAATTATTTTCCATACATAAAATACTTTCCATATATATAAAGTATTTTCCATATATATAAAATATTTTCCATATATTAAATACTTTCCATATATAAAATTTGTTCCACATATAAAATGTTTTCCATATATGCAATTTTTTCCATATATATGAAGTTTCCTCGTGCAATCCTCATATGTGAAGTTTTTGTGCGCATCAATGTGCGTAGGTCTCCGCCCAAGGTGAGCAACGCCATCTACCGGCAGACAGTGCAACTATGGTCTTGCTCGTAGTTGCGTGGCGCGTTGCGGCGTTATCTTCTGTTGTCTATTAACGCAACAGGACAGAACAGAACGCAATTCATTTGCAAGTAGGCTTCAAATTTAAAGCAGTTTTGAGAAAAAGCGTAAAATAAAAATGTACGTTTAAATATTGTGTTAGTATGCTTACACCATGAAAGAAAAAAAGTAGGAATTAATTACATCTGTGCTATAAAAATGAAATTTCGTAGCACAGTATCATTTCTACGATAATTACTTCTTTCTGCCATGGCGTTAAGCTTACTTTTAATACTAAGGCACCATTTAAATTCACGTTTTTATTTTTAAGAGTTTCTTTCAAAACAGCTTTAAAATTGATGCTTATTGCAGGTAAGCTGCCTTCTGTTTGCGGGCAGTAGGAGCTAAATTGCCAGGCCTAACGATGATCATGTTGATGCAGGGCCAGAGCTGCCCGCCAGTGAAGGGTTATGAAAAAATAAATCACCTAACGGTTGGAAACGTTGATCAAAGCTATATAATTCAGAAAAAAATATTCTTTGAAAACTGTGATATTAGCAGCTTTCGTTTTTTTCCTTATGATACCGATGATCCTTTGTTTATTCTCCCGTCACTTACTCAGAAGCTATAGGGTTGCCAGCCAAAATAGTTAGCTCGCGAGGCGCCAGATGGCGAAATCATCGATCACGCTTCCGGCAAAGCCAGAAGTGAGACCTGTAGCGTGCGTTTCGCTACGGCGAGAGCTGCAGCGAAGGGACAATTGACGGGAAAAAGAATGATAACTACATTAAATACAACACGGAGAAAAAGAATGTCATTAAAGTAATCGAAGGAAGATCTTGCAAAAATGTAAAATGATTAACGCAATCGTTTTATTTAATGGATACGTGCGAAAGTAGTTAGCTTGCACTAGGCATGTACAAATACGAACCACTTGCCCTCTCTCGCCAAGATCCATACAGAAATTCTTCTACCAGAGATTATGTGTAAAGAATTTTTTTAATGTCCTTATTATATTGGGTTTATTACCATTTTCAAGAGGGATGAGACGTTTTCAAAAATTACGATGTTGATAATTTTTTTATCGCATGTGGCAAGTTGATTTAAACTGGATTGTTTTGTAGGTTTGTAGGTTTTGTATGCTTATACCAAAAGATTAAGATTTTTTTTTTAATATCGCACTGTGGAAGATTTATTTAAACTGGATTGTTTTAATAGTTTTCATAATTTTATTTCGGTGTCTGCTTAAACCAAAAGTTTCTGATTTCTGGTTTAGTTCCAGTTTTAGCGTTATTTTTATTATTTTTGTCGTTGGAGCCGGGGAGGGGGGGGGGAGTCGGGAGGATCATGGGTTTTGAAACCATCTAGCTTCCTCGAGTGGATAGGACGGGACCATGATTTTCTAGAGAAAAGAACAGCTTAAGAGGAAATTAAAATTTCAGCATCGAAATGTCTAAAAACGCTTTGTCCCCGTATTTAAAAGGTTTTGAAGTTGTCCGTTTCGAAGCTAACTGTGCGTAGTACATCCAATACATACTTTAAAATAGACTGAATCTCGTTACAAATAAAGTTTAAAAGCATATGTTCGAATGTTTTTAGTCCTTTTCTTAAAAACGTCACACGTTTTCCATACAGTTGAGAACCTGTGATGTGAGCTGCTATTATTTAATCTGGCTACAAGAAATCACCTACATGTATGTCGGGTAGCCTGAACAGGAGTTAAAAATCTTTTTTCTGGGGTGGGGGGGGGGGGTGGAATATATCTTCCCCAGGAGGAGGGGGGAGTCAAAATGTTTTTCAATTGGTCTTGGATTGAAAGCAGTGGCGTGTACGGGGGGGAAGCAGCATTGCCCCTGTCCTGTTCGGAAAAATTCCGTTTTATTTGCCCTTTTTATAGAAAAAAAAATGCCCTATTATGGTTTTCTGCGCTGATAAAGCTGGGCACACCGAGGACAAAGGACCTAAGAATCCTAAAAAAGGGGGAGGGGGGACGGCCTGGAAAGGGCCAAAAATGGTAAAAAACAGAGTGACAAGCTAAAAACAAAAAAAAAACACAAAAAAAAAAGGTCCCCAGAAAAAAAAAACCTCGCATGTCTTTTTACTGAATGTTGCCCCTGCCCTCTCGGATGTCTGTGTACGCTACTGATTGAAAGTGTTGAAACCATCGAAAGTATGGTGGTCGTTTCATTTTAAATCCCAGCCCGCCCTTTCGACCATAAAATAACTTATTTCTCAGTCCGTGTGGAAGGAAGAAAGAAAAACATAAAAAGTCAAAATGAAAAGTTAAAGGGAAAGATAAATATAATAATTTATTTTTAGTCATTAAACCACAAACCCGGCAATTAAATACTTCTTTGCAGTTGGAAGATAAAGGCTATTCGTATGAGAAAGTTAATAACAACCAATTTTTTTGGCAGGAAATGGCTTCATTCCTGCGCAGGACGGCAACATTCAAGCTGTGCAAAAGCCACTACTGACCATTAATGCTACTTGCCATTGATTAGTCCTTTTTATATCGCTTTTGCTTTAGTGGTTTTTTTTTATATCTTCTAACTATTTATGTATTGGTTTACAACTACATTCCTTTTTTTTTTTCTATTTTTTTCTTTTCCTTTTTTTATACTATAGTTTCAGCCTTAATCCCTTCGGCTAAAACTGGGAAGAATTACTGCCCAAAATTTAGTCTCCCCCCCCCACCCTCCCACTTGAGTTTAAAGTCGAACAAGTTTTCATAGAGCACCAAACTTTCTTTTAAGTTACTGATGTTTTAAGCGAACTTTCCCGTAGCCTATTGCAGTAATGTATACAGCCCTAACAAGTTTGCTATTAAATTAGGTATATTGGCTTCCAACGAGTTTCACAGTTTAACAACACATTAATTGTTAATTAATATAATTGTGCTTAAATTTTCCCCCGCCTGGAAAATATCCATGGTTCAGTTAAAGTTTCTTTGGTGGCGTTCTTGGGTTAATGTTATACAGGCTAATCCAGCTTCTAGAACTGTTTCGGTCGTTACGAAACTTTTTCTTTCGGGGTAAAACAAGACACCAAAAGGTGAAAATATACAAATGCTCTCGCCTCTAGGTTGCTTGAAAAAAAAAAAAGAAAGCAAACAAATTTGGAAAAAAAATGTTCGAATGAACTTGTTCTTATTGGTCACTTTTTCCATTCGTATGCATCGAGAAACTATTATATTGTGAAAGCCTGTCCAACACGTAAACAACCACTACTTAATGGTTTCAGCCTAGTCTTTTAATTAAAAAAAAAAAGTTTCGTTACGAAACAATTTACCATTGTAAAGCCATAGCTAAATCCGCTTTCGACGAGCAGCTTTTTACTCTAGCTACCAGCCGCATTTCCTCTCCCTTTACAACAGATGCCCTTCTAATTTTTTGCAAAGAGGAACGCAGCAGAATGTTGGCATTTTTATCGTTAATTTTTATTTACTAACATTAAACAATATGCGTGGAATATTTAGTAAATTCGAGCTGCTAAGTTAAGACGTTCACGCAGACCGCCATTGCTGGCTCCCGCGTGCGTCCGTGTTGCCGGAAGCGTGATCGATAGCGTGTCGCCCACTGGCGGGATAAATTTGGCTGGCAACCCTATTGACGACTCGGCGCAGACTGTTAATCGCATTGGATTCAAAAGTTAGAAGCGATTACGGTTGCAAGCGAATAGCAAATCAATAAATTCTACACAAATAAATTTTATGAATGTCTACGCATTCAGCGAACAACAGTAAAAATTTACTAGTTTATCACTACATGCGTTACATGCGTATCCAAGAAACATACAATTTTTAAATCAGAAACAAGTTGTACCGTAATCATATGCAACGAAGTGTTGTAGCACAAGTACCACTGTACCGGAAGCTCCGTACCCTCGTGCCCAAAAGCTCTTAAAAATAGCCGTTACGTTTTGTTGGTCGACTGCGACAGTCACTCGCATTATGAGGTGTTTTCAAAACGTATTCGACGTTGTATTTTACATTTTGTGTCGAAAGCGAAATGGACGTGATGAAAGCGATCAAGTCGAGACAAGTGCCCCTGGTCCTGCATCATCATGATCATCGTTAAGCCTGGCAATATAGCTCCTACTGCCCGCAAACAGAAGGCAGCTTACCTGCAATAAGCATCAATTTTAAAGCTGTTTTGAAAGAAACTCTTAAAAATAAGAACGTGAATTTAAATGGTGCCTTAGTATTAAAAGTAAGCTTAACGCCATGGCAGAAAGAAGTAATTATCGTAGAAATGATACTGTGCTACGAAATTTCATTTTTTATAGCACAGATGTAGTTAATTCCTACTTTTTTTCTGTCATGGTGTAAGCATACTAACACAATATTTAAACGTACATTTTTAGTTTACCCTTTTCTCAAAACTACTTTAAATTTGAAGCCTACTTGCAAATGAATTGCGTTCTGTTCTGTCCTGTTGCGTTAATCGCAACAAGAGCTAACGCGCCACGCTACTACGCGCAAGGCCAGCTGAAATAGTAGCTGCGTTGGAGCAATGAGCGCAATTACTATCTCAGCTGGCCATAGTTGCACTGTCTACCGGTAGATGGCGTTGCTCACCTTGGGCGGAGACCTGCTCAGATTGATGCGCACAAAAGCTTTATATATGAGGATTGCACGAGGAAACTTCATATATATGGAAAAAATTGCATATATGGAAAACATTTTATATATGGAATAAATTTTTATATATGGAAAGTATTTAATGTATGGAAAATATTTTATATATGGAAAGTATTTTATATATGGAAAGTATTTTTATGTACGGAAAATAATTTATATATGGAAAATAATTTATACACTATATGGAAAAAACTTATGTATGGAAAATATTTTATATATATGGAAAGTAATTTATATATGGAATAAAATTTATATATGGAAAATATTTTATATATGGAACATAATTTTGTATATGTTAAAATATTTATATATTTGACAAAATATTACATATATGCGCAAAATATTTTATATTTTCGCCATATTAAATATATTTTAGGTAACTTAATTATGTCCCAAACGGCGCCTCATAGGAGCCCATGCCATGTTTCAAAGGGGAGGGTGTTTATTTTGCTAGAAAAAAAGTATTATGAGGTTTGCGAATACTCTCATAGCAAACACACCACTCAACACACACACACCGCAAATGACGGTTCGACCTGGGCAAAAGTGAGATTCTTAGCAAAAAAGTTGCTCCGGACTAAATGCATTTTTCTGGAAGCAAATCCTTCAAATCTGAAGCAATTTCTTCGTTTTATGAATGTGAAACAAGAAAAACCTTCTACTTTGAAGCAAAACTTGAGCTTAAAAGCAAAATTCCTTCACTTTTTTTATGAATATAATCCGAAGCAATTGCTGCACTTTTTGGAAGTAAAAGGTAATGCTTTCTTTTATAAATACGGCCTCTTGTCCACAATGCTCATTTCGTGGGTGGCATCTTCACCTTCATGATTGTGTTCACTTTCACTTACTGACGACATTTTTCCCTCTTATACACAACATCCACAAATATTTTGTACTAGACTAATCAACACGTCAATTCAGTTCTCAACACCGAAACAAATTAAGCAACTGAACGCTCACGACTTACATCCACACTGCAAGTTAGAAATGGTTGTAGAACGCCTGAACCGTGCACCTTTGGTACCTTTTTCTTCTTTTATTTGGAGTACTTACTTGCAAGGAAAAGGTGGAAATTATGAATACCAAATGAAGCAAAACCTTTTACTTCTACCTTTTACTTCCAAGAGCTACCTTTTACTTCGCAGTAAATGCTTCATAATTCGCTTAGTAGCAGACTTAATAATGAGGGATTGTTCGGGATCAAGATTAAACAACCGAAGCTTCAACAATCAGCAAGAGGGCGAGCGGGCTCATTCTTGCCACGGTAGCAAAGAAAAAGGGCGACCGGCCGACAATGAAACTGATAAGCGCTTTAACAATTAGAAACAAACACTATTGCTTCAATAATGCTGACTATTAGAGCCGAGTTGAATCACCGGGAATTAGTTAGATGTTACGCCAGGGTACAACTAGTTTTTATAAATATGGGCTATTAGCTTAACTTCCCGACCACAGATTAAGAGATGGCGCTTATTCAATAACAGATGGACTGTTGGTGCGATATTTTGACCCACATGACATTCGAGACAAGAGTGCTTTACTCACAAGGGTGTGCATTCCAGAAGTACTGTAGTCAAGATGTGTTGATGTAGTTTAATGTTCGCCAGATGATGCTCATTTTGGTGCCTTTAAGACTCTGAATGTTTTGAAATCGCATTGTACGTAGAATAGCATGAAGTGCAGTGTTGTGAACTAGGTTAAGACCTGCGAAATTTATCAATTGTGCAAAGCTGTGTATCAAAAACCGCCAAGAGTGTGTAAAGTGACGGAATCAGACCTACGCCCATTGAGTGGTGCGCCGTGTAACATCATCGGGCCAGTTGTGAATTCTAGAGCAGGTTTTTGGTATTTATTTGTGGTAATTTGTGAATACAGCGGCTGACTTGAAATTTATGGATTCAGGCAGGCTAAGGCACCGCAGATCGTTAATTGCTTACGTGATGTGTTTTGCAGATGGGGTAAACCTCGCAGGTTGCTTTCGGACCGTAGATCAATTTTCCTATCAAAAGCTTATTAAGATCTCCTGAAAAGTGAAGGAGTTGAGGTTACTTTAATGAATCGGTTAATAAGAAGATATCAGAAGTTGGACTGGGGTGACAAAATTCTTGACATTAGTTTTTCCCAACGTTCTACAGCCAACGAAGCAAGAGGAACGTCACCTACAATGTTGTGCATAAGGAGAAACTTGGCTGAACCTTGTGCTACAAAACTAGCTACGATTAAAGGGGCGAGACAACCTACACAGGCTATGGAGTGTGCTACCATTCAGGAAAACATCGTTAAGAACTTCCAGGATATAGAAAAGATGGCGTACAAGTCATTAATGCAGTCACGACATAGACACAAGACTGACTACGATAGAAGAATGATTAATTTAATGCTTAAAGTTGGTGCACTAGTAGCGAGATGGGACCATTGTTTAAGTTTGGCTGCTAAAGGAATCTCCAAGAGTCTGCAAGCAAGATATTATGGACCCTTTCAAGTAGTGCAGTGTAAGTTAATAAGTATCGGTTACGCTACTTCCAATCAGGAAAATTAATTAATTCAATCAACACGTAGGCGAGTTGAGAAGTTTTACCATCCCTCGGACAGAAGAGAGGCCTCAAGACGGATGTAACCAGAGAGATGGAACGGTGATCAGTATGGTAGGCAGCGTTAAATAAACAGTCCCCTATCTTGGCCAAGTTCCTCTCGTTACTCAAGGCGATCAGCTGGTGTCTTGACACAGGACACCCTCACTGAACACAGAGAGTAATGATAAAGTAACTAAGATTAGCAAGGAACCCGCTCAAATGCAGCTTCGATACCCCTTGAGACCCCGTAACCTTATTGGGCGTGTTCAGCCTACAAAACGGAATGTGCTGCGAGTATCAGATGTAAATAAACAATGCCAATGAGTATGTGAATAGCTCTACCGTCACTCTTTCTAGCTCTGCGTCACGGTCACCTTAAAGGGCTGCGAATAAAGCAGATTGGAAAAGAGGAAGGGAAGGAAACGTATGGAACATTGGACTGTGCTGTGTTTTTTCTTTTTCTTGGAAATGCTGGATAATAGCCAATACGTAGAAACAATGCCGGATTTGACATTAGTGGACATGATTTTTGGAGGGGATAATGTTAGGGGCCGACTTTGGACATTCGCCCCAGTTCCACTTATCAGCTACTTCAGTGTAAATAATGAATATTAACAGAATCCTACTTACTTGGGTAGTGGTGGTTGTTACTCATTGTCATCCTCTCAGACACATTCATCCTCATCATTCAAGCCTAAGTCCTACTTATCGCGATGATATGGACATGGGAAGGTGGACAATGATGAGCAACAGACAACAATTACAGATGTGTTGGTGATGGGAAACAGCGGTCACAACAACGGGATGTTGCAACATGTTGGTGTGGAAGTTGATGAGTCTTCACTGAGATGGCTGTCTACCATGCTTTATTCAACTAGGCCAAGCCAGAATGAGTGGGAAGAAGGTTTGCCCACCGAGAGCTGATGCCATTACACCATCTACACTGTCTTCACATTTATGGATTATTTTTGCCCCACGTGGTTGGAAAGGAAGGATGAGGCCGTTGGAAATGAACTGGTGTCAGTTCTATCAACTTTAAGTGCTGCACCTCTCATTTTTCCATCAGAACAATTCGAGCTGCCTGCTGCTATCAACAGCCTGAAGTGCAATGAGGATGGTGACTCTAGGGATTCCACTATCACTATCAGCGATGGTGACACCTCCGATGGCTCGGCAGTCACCTGGAGTGATGGCCCTGACATCATGAGTTAGATGGACTACTGATGACGACATGCATGCATTGTTCATTTTCAACTCTTTTTTCTTCTTTCCGCATGGATTTATCCGTGCTATTATTGCACTGTGGTAGTATACCAATGTGCGTTCTTTTTTTTAATATTGTGATTATTCGGGTGTGAACGCATCATTGTTTATTTGTGAGATCGACCATTAAAACTTGAATTCGGGATGTGACAGCTGTTGCCTGCATTTCTGTGAATATAACCATACACCAATCCTTTATTAATTGTCTCTTTAACAACCTTCGGGTCAATTTCTGCGAAGCTTTCTATGGTACTATATTTACACGTTTTTAGCATAGGGAAAATTTCCCTCTCCTTGTCCAGGTACAACAACAGACAACAACAGATGCGTTGGTGCTAGGTAACATTGGTTACAACAACGTGATGTTGCAGCAAGTTGGTATGAAAGTTTATGAGGCTTCACTGACTATTTTCATTTGCCATAGCTGGATTGGTAATGATCAGTTCATTTTTACTGTGTTATCTTATGCTATAGGAGTTTCAATCTTATCTTCCACAACCATTTTTTTTAAATCTTTCTACATCGTATTCTTACTGCGAAATTCTTACTGTTAAGTTTCACTTTTTAATAAATAGGACTATTTTGAGGAGGACCTGCATTTGGGTGACAGTTCTGGGTTAGGTTTGTTAGAGGACTACTGTACTTCTTCTAGCAATCTAATGGTGTATTGATTTCATGCAACATTATTTTCTGGAATTTTTAATATGGCAAGGATAGGATATTGTTTTTTCCTAGTATAAGCATGGTTTTTAAGGGGCGGCGGGTGTAATGGCCTATCTTGCTGCTAGAAGCCATTGCGTAAAAGGTTAATGAGTTAAGAAACGATGGGAGAAGGTTGTAAGAAAAGAGGAATAGAATGTGTCATCAGCAGCAAGGCCACCAATGAACTAGGCTACTACAGGGTTGGGTTTCGGGCCCATTCATTGACAGTTTAAGGTTTATAAAAAGAGAAACACGAATGACCCGAATAATTACAGACCTATTTCCCTAACTTTAGTACCATTAAGATCACGGAAACTATAGTTCGAGACCATATGTTTCGTTTCTGTGAAAAATTCGGTTTGATTGGATCTGATCAATTTTGCTTTCTTCCAGGGAGTTCAACCATGCTTCAGCTTCTAAGTGCATTCGATATTTGATCCAAAACACTTGATATTGGAGTTCAAACAAATGTTGTTTTTTCGACTTTAAAAAGACATTTGAGTCAGTTGTGGACAGCAAATTGCTACATGAACTAAAGCTACATGGTTTTGATAAGTTATTCCATTGTTGGTTAAAGGCCCTCCCAATAATTAGATCACAGTATGTAACCATTCAAGGCTCTAATTCAACCCTGAAAGATATCTCTAGCAGTGTACCACAGGGTTCTGTATTGGGCCCTTTCTTTTTATCATATATCTTAATGATCTTTCCTGTAACTTCCAAAAACTGAGAGCAAAGCAAATTTGCCGATGATCTTTACCAGTTTGCTGCTGTTCTAAATGAAAACTCGATTTCTCTTATACAGAGGGAGATTGACTGCGTTGAGTGTTGGTCAAACGATTAGCAACTTCCAATCTCCAGCTAAAAATGTGTTTCTTTCCATACTGGTAATAAAACAGTCTCACCGGTATCAACACTCCTACCACAAACTCTAAATATACATCTCCTCAAAACCACATTGATGATTGTTCTGGCTGCTCACTTGAAAGAATCTATGTGGAACAAAGATGCACATTTTATCAACAGTAAGCAATCGTCATAGAATGATTCATCTCGTGGCCCGCTTGGTTTTAGCCAAAAATCCTTTAAATGACCAAAGCAGCCGGGTAAATGATCTCAGCATAAGCCACCCTTAGCTCATCCTCAATAACCTCTCCTCTTCCTCCCCAAGATTTAAGGGAATCTTGATGGCCATCAGATTGGATAAAGTGGGAATCAAATTCCATTCTCACGTTCTCAGTACAGAGTCATTGAACCATTGCACAGCAAGAAGAAATTTCCTTTAGTGGGGGAAATTTCCTTTAGTGCAGGAGAGAATCATCCTGAAAAGGGTTGTCCCCCTTCCTTTAATACTCCTCCCAAATCCAGCATAGTTCAGAACTATGGATTGTGGTACGTCGACTAGGGACAGGCTTCGTATCCACCATGTATGCAAATATTTCCCTCAGAGGGTCTGATGGTTTCTTCACCTTGGCAGGTTTCTTCGCCTTGGCACAACTAGGAGACGAACTGGGGCAGGGATAAGACAATTTGGGATTCGTGACGATTTGCAGATTAAATTTCTGGGACATGATTCTTAGATTTTCCTGTCTAATTACACGACTTCCCTTCATCACAACTAGACAACGACTTGTTTTCCACCTTATCAGACTTAGGGATACTGGCATAGCCACCTGAACACACAATGCTTGCTTAACCTTGTGCCATCGCCGACTCAGTCTCTCTAGAATCAGGCATTAGCCCAGCTTTCCTAGAGCTAGCAATGATTTTATAGGGACAAGCAACAATGAAGGCTGTGACCGACACCGTACATGACTGCCTGGCAGCCAATTCGTAACTTACGTCATTCCGAGCGATTACGGAAGCCATGACCAGTACCCCATTCGACTGCTTATAGTAGTCTTGCCACAACTTTTATTTTTAGTTATTAAGGGGCCCTTGTTTTATGTCATTTCAATTCCTTCCTTTTCTGTTTACCAATGGCTTTGATTTGACTTTAATTCTGTTTGTGTGCGAACAATGGGGGACATGAAAACAACGAATTACCAGTCACTAACAGAACCTCCATTTACTCTCTTCCAATGCTTTTACCAAACATCCTCCCAGCTATCTACTTCAAATAACCACATCACCACTGCTGTGACAACGAGAGCCACTGAGTCAAGGTCGAATCATCTGTCCCAAAAGACACCACGTCCCCGATGCCTGACAAGTGGGATCATCTGCCATCTGAAATTTCTTAGCCACCGGAGGTCCAAGCACTTCCAGTACAGCTTGATTGATCCGAACGATAATTTTGCAATCTATGTTCGACTGTTGTTGTCCCAACTTTCACCTAAAAAAAACTCAAGATAAAATCTACAGAACAGAATCCTCTAGTAAGTTCGGAATTTATGGCTGCCCATCGACAATCTCCCCACTGGTGCTGACATTCCATTTACGTTTTCCACTACGGTTCCATTTACGTTGGGCGTATGGACCCTCTTGCATTTAGGTCTTTGCATTCAACCTGCTCGGACTTCAATTAGTCAGAAGAGGTCAATTCATAATCCTGCTCCAACATGCTTTCCAAAGAACACAGTAAGCCGATCTCTTCCACTTTTCATGGTTATGGTCTCATTTTTCAAAATTGTCTCGATAGCTACGAGTTCGGTGTTGGTATGGGTAACACAAATCTTGCACGGATTCCTGAAGCGAAAATCAGAAGTACACTGCCTACAGTCGGGATTGGGTTCCCCTGAGCTTTCTTGTGCGAACAACTAACTTCTTCTGCAGACATCATAAGCCTAACTTAAGCATTTAACGACGCAACCGCACCCGCTTATGTCAAGAAATAAAAGTGAAAGGGAGCATTGCTGGGGTTCCAACAATGGTGGGGAGCCTGGTTAAGCACTTTTTAAATTGTTTACTCCAGCATTAAACAAAATAAGAATTAAATTGAAGGGAATAAGTTTTGAGGAACGTGAAAACTAACAAGTGCTTGGTCCTGTAATTGGGAAACGTGCTACACCTAATTATATTGCAGAAGATATTTTAAAATATAAGCATCATAGTTGCCAATCTTATTCGTGATCTATTACCATTATTATAGTTCTTAGCATTTGTTAGCCATTCTGCTCCAAATGTGAGATTGAACAATGGATTGAACAAACTTAACCATGTGAAGCATGCACATACAATAAACCAAACCGTGTCAATTTGGCTGACCTAACGGCTAATGGCCAATAGCAAATGTGAAAATTAAGAATGAGAAATTCCTTCAGAAAAACTGGTAGAGGTGACAATAAGACCGTGTGACCTTTTGTACATTCAGTCCTATGAAATTTGTTATATCCACCCAAAACCAAAACTGGTTTGAGAAACGCCCATAGGCACCGGGGGGGGGGGGGGGCACAAGGGAGGGGGGAGCAAGGCCCCCACCACTTTTATTGGGACCAATAATAGCCACCTCAGTTTTAAGAAATCGAGAGAAGACAACAATTTTTTTAAGTTAACTTTTCGTTTTAACGTTGTTCTGGCATTTTAATTTCTCTTTTTATTAATACATTAACACTACTAGATTCGAAACAACAGAATGCGACGTGACGGGGCACACGAATCGAACACGATATGTTGCTTTATACTAAGCGAAACTAAGTAGAGAACAAGCGGCTACAGCGACTGCCTAGTCGCACCGGTCTTCTGTAAAGTTCCTCCACTTCCAATGTTGAGGTGCACACCTCTATCATGCACTACAACAACTATCTCTATTATACTAATCAATTGTTGGTTAAAAATCTGTTAGCTTTTAGGCCTATTTTACATTTTAGGCGTAATTGCCAGCTTTTAGGCCTAATTTTAATCAGCAGTTTTAATTTCGTAAGTAGCAGCTAACGGCGATATGGATTGTATAGTAAGCCTATTCATTTTTGCAACATGGGGTGCACCTACAGGCACACAGTTACAGTGTTACAACGTAACGCGCAACATAGCGTATATGTATAGATCAGTGGTAATAGGGAAGTGACGAGAGAGACGCTGTTGATGAAGCCAACAGCGCCTCGTATCAACTTGACGTTGCCATGGTAAACTTCTCACACTGAATCTAACGTTGTAAACAATGGTCGTCAATATCTGGTACCGTTGCGAAGTTGAAAAAAGCGACTGACGGACGGACGGACAAAGTCGTTGCAATAGCCTTCTCAGCCGGTACGGCTGTACAGAAGACTAAAAAGCTGTATATACAACGTGCCAGTTTTGTAAGCGAAACTTGCATTATTAAGTTACGTTTTTAAAAAAGTTATCTAAATTGAGTAAACAATTTCCTAAATTCATTTGTATATGTCTTATAATATAACCTAAAATGTTCATTAATTTTCTTAAAAATATGATAAACATTGGAATAAAAAATCTGGCAATAATTCGTTGCGGCTCACTCTACCTATCCAACTTCTAGTGGGTTACACTTAATCTTGCGATCCGACCCTATCGACCCCCCCCCCCCCACTACTCTTAACTTACTATAAAAATTAATTGGAAAGTATGCCATCAGCAGAAATTATAAACTAGAAGTAATAATGCTGCAAACCACCTTTATGCACTTTTAAGCTTCATTCAAGTCATATGACGCGGAATCAACTGACTTACCAGCATTCAGTCATAGGCAATGTACATATTTTTCGGAGGGAAATTCCAGCGCTCCCCTCACCCCCCCCCCCTCCCCTCCGTTTACGCCCCCCTGATAGGAAACGTATGACCACTTTACTTTTATTGTGCGATTACTTTTCTAGCTTTATGTAATGTATGTTTCATAAAAAAAAAAACAAGTTTTGAAGAAAATAGCGAATTTAGATTTTTCCAATGATTTTTATGCCCCTCGGCTGGTATTTTTTGGTGGGGCTCTTGGTTCTGCCCCGCGGCCCGGCCCCACGCCACCCCCCCCCCCTCCATTCTTGTTATTTAAGCAACTGGTGGCATTTGCCCCCCCCCCCCC
>JAHWFP010184881.1:84262-104191 GCA_023313725.1 Lithobius niger | reverse complement strand
AGTGCAAAAACATGTGGATATCACATTTGTACACTCAACAAAGTTACTATTAGAGTTTACGAATGGGATGTTTAGGGATTTTTTGCACTCATAGTGGAAGAAAACGTGGCGTCATACAGTCAGTTTTCTGAAAGCATAATGTGGAACAAAGTATAGTATTATACAAAGAGTGACATTATCTGTAGTACCCTACTCTGGCGGAGACAATCTTTTTTGCTAAAAATAACAGCAATTGGAGCAAGCATTGGACTATGTCGGCCTTCGAGAGTGATGTTGATAAAAGACTCTTATACTGGCCCAGAGCCGAAATTATTGGGAAAAATCGTAGTTCCCCAACAGGAGGAAGCCAGTTAATCGACCGGTTGTTACCACATGGTTCCTACCAACTTGGAAAACCTGGAAAAATCGGGGGAATTGTCCGATTTTTTCACAAAAAGCGTGAAAAACTCGGGGAAAAGACAAAACCACACTTTTGGGCCTAGTCCTGAGTGCATTAAACATACTGTGTTAAGACATTGTGGTAATAAAATGTATCCTTGCGCTTCTGTGTTAAAACCTAAACGTTCATTAAATTGGGCTGCACTTTTTCACTAAGGGAGCCCTAAATACAAGTAAAACTATAGTAAAATGGGTGGAAAAATGTCTTTCCTGAAATTTTGGTAAATAACTTCGAGATTAACCTCAATTACTAGGGAAAACCTGGAAAACTCAGAGAAGTTATTTCAGTATTTTGGTGGGTACCCAGTACACCATACGTTGATGGGAAGAAACGCACTGTTTTTAACATCAACTTCGCAGTTTCCTTAGATTATAAGATACAGTTTTCCATACGTGCAGCAGATTATAGTTCCGCGGCCTATCTTGAGTTCTCCGCAGAACGAACACAGATAATCGATTGTACGTTTTCAGTAGCAGAGTGCCTTGTTGATATCCAAGATGTTACAAAAACAATGGCGGCCATCGATTAAGGCCACCCCATCCAGGAAGACGTAGCCAATCACAAAATACTTGCAGGACTCAAGATACGCTGCGCACACAATAGAATTTTGTGATTAGGTTAAATTAAAAGCACATTATTTTGTTGTTTTGATAGGTGGGTGACATCGATAGCATAACGCCTCCTCCCGGCCACGCAAATCGAGAGGTTTACGAGCAATACTACGGCAACCGGACGCTAATGGAGATGAAGGAGATGACGAATTTAGCGAGGGGAAGTCGGGAAGTGTCGGACAGCGGTGTGCAGTCGGAAGAATCCAGCGATGAGACGGATGACATCAACAAATCTCGGAGACTGAATCGGGTAAGAAATGAAGACACGACATGTAGACACAGCCTTCTTTATAGTACGCAGATTTTGACAATCGTTCTTTGTTTGATGAGAATCTATAAAAGCCCCGAGTTTTGAACATGTGGGCATGCCAGAGACGGCGTTAACGACGGTAGAAATGTGTGCAGGTATGGGATTCCCACCAACCTAACGAAATTCCAGAAACCCCAAGAAAATTAGGCTACTTTTAAAATTTAGGCTATGCTTTTGAAATTGGGGGGGGGGGGGGGGCCACGGGCAATTTCGTGATGTTTCACACACAAAAAAAACTAGAAAACTTTGGGGTAAAAAATAGGTAGATGTGGATGCAAATCTTGAGATGGCTGTTCTTAATCAACAAATTGCACAGATGCCAAACCTTGTATAAAAAAAATCAAATACAGGCAGACTTATCATAGGCTTAGGTGCGTGAAACGTATTATGGTAATATACTTCCTTAAAAAATGTCATTCTTATTTATCTATTACAATTCATTAAATCGAACTTGTCTTTTGCACTGTGCAAGCCCTATGAGCAAGTGTGTACTATAGCTTTGGCATGGTACACACTGTCTTGAAAAATGTTCTCTTTAAATTTTTGTATTAAATTTCAAGATGTGGGTAAACAAGGGTATAAAAGGGTAAATAATAGTAAGTAAGGGTTAACAAGCGCCAACGGTAAATTAGGGTGAACAACGATAAAGAAGGGTAAATAAGGGTAAAAAGCGGTAACACAAACGTTATTCAACGGCAAATTGGGAACCAAGATTCCTAAGTTGACGTTTTGAAAGTTCGTATTTAGTTTTAAAAAGAAGGCGAAATCTGTACACATGTCTCGTAAAGTCGAACGCCGTCTAGCTGCGGAAATGTGCTGCAACGGCGCTTCCGGTTTGGGGACGAACGTCATTTCTTCTGAGAAGAACGTTGCCCAGGGAATGGGTTAATAATGAAATTCCAGACGAACGAAGGAGTGAACCGAAAAAAAAAATTCCAGAATCCATGCCTTGCAAGCTCACTCTGTCGTCCAGTCGGAATTTTTTGTTAAAGGATAAATTCCACAATAAATTCTTGCGTGCGCAACTGTATTGAGCCACCTCTGAAACATCTGAACACAAAATGAGTAAACAGTATGGTAACTTGCAACAGTTATGGTGCTGCACTACTTCTAGGAATCTATAAAGTGTTTGCCAGTTAACAGGTGATATTCCTGGCAACTTGGAACCAAACTCGAAGCATCAATATCGAAATCACCATGGTTAACTTCTACCATTAATAGGACAGCTGTATCATTAAAGGAATACTAAACCCTCACTTTTCCAATTTTTTTAATGATAGCTAAGACCCTAAAAACCCCTTCAAAACTTATAAAATGTCGCTTGCCTTCTTACTTACGTCTCAATAAATTAAAAATAACTGCGTTTTTTAAGACACCCAACCAAACGTAACACTACGAGAGCTCGCGACTATGGAGCTTTCGTGACGCAGCGTGACGTCAAAACATTTAAGGGAAATGGGGAGCGCATCCCTTCCCATCGTGCAGTGCGCGCGACCCAGTCTCTGCTTGTAAACAAACATGGCTACTAACAACGCTGACGCTGTCGATTGGTTGCAGCCTTATCAGTTTGAACCTGTAACGCCACTATTTCCAGTAACATCCAACCACTTCCGCAGCCGGGTGGCATCTTTTTCGGCATTCAGTAAGCTGAACAAACTTATTTTGTGGTTTGACGAACTTTTACACTCCTTCGATATGCACTACGTCATTGTTTTAGCGGCGAACGAGTTAACCGGAAACGATGTCCCAGGCGATGACGTTTTGTTTCTGGCGCACGCGTAAGTCACGCAGACGACTGGAAGGCGCCTTAAAAGTCTTGACGTCACGACTTGTGGTTCAAACGGGATTTTCTCCACAGCGCTTGTGCATCGTCTGCTTAAATCAGGTGGTTTAAAAATTCGTACGGCCTAAACAATGACACCTATTGACATCGGATGACTGTTAACATTTCCAGTATCTAAACTACCGATAAAAAAATTAATTGTTGGAGGATTTAGTATTCCTTTAATTATATAGGACTTGCATTGAGTTGCAGTTCGCGTTACCTTACGGCATACATCGCTGTGACAGCCAGCAGTGGCGTTACCTTACGGCAGTAATTTAAAAGGACATATCCCCTCACTCTATTCGAACATCCTGCGCGAAATAGCTTTTGCAACGTTTACATTTATAGTTTAGAGTGAGTGTGGCAAAATTGTTTCTCACGAGGGAAAGAATGAATACCTTTGCAACATTTACGAGCAGTTCATGTTGCAAAACTGAGCCGTGCAGGAAAACCAACCTGGAAGAATGTACCTTTAAGCATACTCTAGCCAAGAATGGCGCTATTTTATTGTGTAACGCCAGTAATTTAAGCATATTCCCAGCCGGTCACAATCTAGCGCATATGTAAGCGTTGCCGCGCGAGGCAGCTAAGTAATGCTGTAGCGAGCGTATTTCGCCTGTTTCTACCACTCGTGGCTCCAGTTGTGCTAAGTATTCATTGTTGAATTTACCCTCAAGTCCACTTTTTTTTTCAGCGCAGTGTCACGGCGGATTGTACACATATAAGAAAGTTTGGTCATAGGTAGGTTAGCAATAAACAAGACGGAAGGCTCAACAAGAGTTAAATAAATACAAATGCAAACCTATTTACGTTAAGTTGCCTTTTGGACTTGTATGTCAGACTGTCTGAGCGGGAAATCGAACCCACAACTTTTGAAACCAAAAGCCGAGTCCTACTGCTGAGCCATACTGAGTCGCCCCTTTTTTAATAAAAAGGAAACGGCCATATGCAGCATTTAACACGTGTATATATATATATATATCTACATGTACACAGACACTTTCCAATCGCCACTGGCGAAGCACTTGTTTGACGTGCTACACTCCAAGTGAAACGAATGGACACCTGATTTCAATGTCAGACTGCCTAAGCGGGAAATCGAACCCACGACCTTTAAACCAACGTCCAATGTCCTACCGCTGAGGGTTCAAAGGTCGTGGGTTCGATTCCCTGCTCAGGCAGTCCGACATGTAAGTCCAAAAGGCAACGTAAATAGGTTTGCGTGTGTTTATTTAATAGGTTAGGAAGTTAACTATAAATATTGCATCTTACCGCTTCCAAGCTTACACGGGGCCCTGGCTTACACTCAAAGTATTAGCAGAGGCTTTAATAGCTGCATCTATCACCAGACCCCTTCGTAGGCTTGGAAGAAGTAAGATGCGATACTCACTAAACAGGCTAGGGACAGTTCACGCACACAGAATGCCACAGGACAACACTCTGATCGCTTCCTAAGGACTAACGATCGGTGTTGCGAATTATAGCCTGCCTCAAACTACATTTACCGCTATCTAGTGCAGTGGTAACCTACCACACTCCTGTACTCCCTATAGTGTGTAGCAAAAAATCGCCCAATTGACGTATTACTGCCTTCATTGCAAAATAGCAGAGCTACACTAACAAAAAATGGTTTACCTATGGACTGGCGTTTCTGCCACCTCCTCTGAGTGAAAGGACCTTAGCAGAGATTCACGCTTTGTGTCGCCAGTCTGAATTGTGTTTAAAATACCCTGCTAACTATTTCTCAGTGGAGGCACTGATACGTCAGTAGATTCTATTGTTTGATCAATGTCATTGTGCGAGTCTTTGTGAATCTGTTGTGCTATGAAGCTGGCTGTGAAAGAGTGTAAGCGTATTTTTACCAGTATCAATTTGTTGTCGTTGTTTGAATCGAAATACTTAAATATCGAACTATATTTTTGTTGTGCCCTCGCGGACTGATTTACAGTAAGTAATTTGTAGCCCGAAAAATTAAATAGAATTTCGTAGCTTAGATACGTTTTTTTTTTTAATGAACGATGCGCCAATCGATGCATGCGTAACTGTAGGGGCTGTTCATTAATTACGTCACGCAAATATTTCTATCCCACCACCCCCATTACTTCTAGTCACAACTTGTGCAAACCCCCTTTAAAATGACGTCATGAAATGTCAAATTCCCCCTGCCCTCCTTCCCACGGTAAAAGTGGAAAATAATTCCGGAAAACAGTAAATAATCAACCTGGCGTAGGTCTGGGTACGGTGAAATTCGGTGAGTGGCCACCTAGATGAAAATATGTGACTGGAATTCGAACCTTATTCTTTTGATACCATGTTAACTGCTTACAACAAGTTAAAAGGAATTGACGTGTTTCGGAAGACTTTTCGATTCCAAGCTGGACATGAGGGCGCGTCAAATATGATTTTGTCTGCTCGACGGCCGCTTACTGGGCATTCTCTGGCGTTAACATGTTTTTGTTTATTTGACGGCTTACTGCAGCTTCGCTTCTCCGGAAAATGTTTAATTTCATTTGAGACTTAGTTCAATTATAGCTCAAATATAGTAGCCTATGGAAACTTTCAATTCAGCCTCTGCCCACGGAATATCCAGTTTCGTTTAAAGTTGGGTCTTCAAGACTCCGTGCAAAAATGATGTAATGTCATACGTAGTGATCTCTTCCCCCCCTCCCCACCCCCTGTCATGTTACATTGTTCGAGTACATCTCACTCCCTGTATAAAATCTGTCTTTTGCTTGGCATCAATTATGGACAGCCCCTTTTAGTCTTTCGTAAGGGACATTTGGTCGATTTTAGATCGATTTTCTTCACGCCTAACTTGCTAAATCGTGGGTGTGGAAAAAGTCACTGCAGCTTTTCAGGAAATAAAGAAAGGTGAGTTTTTGAGAGTTTAGACCTTACACTGCTAATAACATAAAGCCAATTGTGCTATCACTTTGCATACAGTCTGACTGCTGCCAATATGTCAGACAACCTTGGAAAATTTCGTTATTTCCATGTAGTCATTAAGTAGTGTGTTCAACTTCCGGTTGTGGCTTTTGCCTGTGATATGTTATTTCCACGGCATAATACGATAATGGTATTTTTTTCAAATGAATGCTGTATTATCTTGCATAAATGCAATCATCATTAAAACAATTTCCTGGGTTTGCTTCCCGCTCTTTTATCATCTCCCGGTTTAGTGAATGTTCAGTGTTCAATTACTTAATTTTTAAAAAAGTGATTTAGCCATTACCTGATTTCCCCTTTAGGCTTTCCACCGCGTAATGTCCCCGCAGTCACAGTATATGAAATCACGCATGTTGTGAAAGCAATAAATTTTTACAGTGTAACTGTATATCCAGGTACTAACATCTAACATTATGTGACATGTAGACTTAATGCAAAATGTTCACCATTACATTATCGTCCACATTAAGGGTTTTTTAGTTCAATCTATGACCTTTTTCAGTGTTGCGTTTATTTTTCCTGAATTGATATAATTTTACATCAATGTGTAGTAATGTATTCTTGAGACGGTAGTGGAGTTTATGTTGAACCAATATTCTAAAACTTGAGAACGTCCAGTACGAAGGCCGTGAAAATAACGAAATGCATGATGAAATGCATTCTATTATGTTCCATGTTCGGTCGATTGTTATTTTGGAAAAATTATAAATTTAGTAACGCACTGGGAGTGTTGGGGGTAGGGGGGGGGGGAAGGAGAGGAAGTAACGATGCTGTTTATTATCGTATACACTTCAAGACACACTGGGCAACCTTAGTCAAACCAAATTTATGAATTTTCGCAGAAGAATGCAATAAATATTTTACCCTTTATCAGCATGCCCAACATACAATAAATGAAATCTGTACTACATGGTCGACACGGCATGTCTTTGCAAAACACTGTCGTCAGTACGAATCCTTGAAAACTTAAAATCTGTACTACATAGTTTTACAGTTCATTGCGTATTTTTTTATGCTTAATTTTGTAATTGTATTGCCTCCCACTAGGTGCTGTATGCACCAGTCTGCAAGGTGCGCAAATGTTCTTTGAATGGCAATTTTGCGTATGAAATCTTAGCCAAAGTGTCAAAAAAATATCATTTTGTGTGCTTTTTCCGCCGATAGTGGTCCTGGCCACCACTGCCCAAACTAACTTTCTCCAATGACGGTTGGAAGGGCAAAATGTTGGGTCCCCCTCCTGAACAAGTACACAACTTTGGGAACAAATGGGCTCCAAACACAGACCAAACTACCAAACTCTAGTGAATTTCGTCCCTTTTGGGTCCCTGAATTGTAAATTTTGGGCCCCTTGCCACCTGAGCCTGGGTGCCTTCACATCATCCCTAATTGCGGCACTGCCTGACCCTACCTGGCAGTTTCGACATATTCACATTTACATCTTAACATTTGGTCAAAGCCTTAGAGGAAAAAATAACAATCTCCTGTGTGGTTTGTGCGTTTTGTGTGGTTTTCATATTGTCGCTGACCCTGTCGCCGAATTCTTTCGTTCCATTCAGAGTTGGGACGGGTCATCGGTTCACCCGGTCGTTTAGGTCTCTTTGGTCACTCTTTGTGGTGGATCACTGAGTCACCGGGTCAAAGCGCTAGCCCCAGTGGTGACCAAGAGTGCCCGGTGGCCTGGCGACCCGGATTCGCTGTCACCCGCCAAACCGGATTGACCCGCCAATCCGCCATGTCACTGTCTGCCACCGCTCACCATCCTGACATAAGCACGGATTAGTCTTTTTCCGGTGAGGTAATTTAAGGGCAGCCCAACACCGCGAGAGGCGCGAGTGAGCATGAATGAGACATCGTTCGTAACTGGAGTTGTTCGCAGTTGTAGTGCACACTGTTAGCGGCCAAAAGTAGAAAAAATGTTCAATTCCGACAACAAGCTTCATATTGCACATGGAAGCTGTACACACATTGTAGTTTCTAAATCCACCGGAAGACATGCCCGGAAGTGACGACGTAAGCCGTAGTGACGTTCTCAAAATGGCCACCTTGCGATGTACTAATCTCTATTACCTCCGGAACTAATCGACCAATTGTATCGTGCAACCTATTTTTGGAAATATAATTTAATTTGCTAAAAGAAATGCCAGAACAATGGCAGCTGTAGGAAAACAACGTTCGTTACCTTACTGTGAAAGTTCTCGTCATAATTGAGAGTCATAAATACTGGAATTACGTAGAAAATTTCCATTCATTTTCACAACGAGGACACTTTTTAATATCCAGCTAATTTTCGGTGGCTGGACACGATTTAGGAGCACACGGAGGCCAAAAACTTTCGTCGGAGTGCCACCGAAAATTAGCTGGACATTCAAAAGTGTCCTCGTTGTGAAAATGAGCGGAAATTTTTTACATAATTCCAGTAATTATGACTGCTGTAAATCTTTGTATGCTGTAAATCTATTAGTTTCTGCGTAATTTGTAGGAACACATAATATGACTGCTGTGCGATATACTAATTCTCAATTATCTCCGGAACTAATCGATCAATCTTTTCGTGTGAACTCTCATTGGAAAGGTAATTTAATTTGCTAAAAGAAATGCCAGAACGATAAATGCCAAAAATCTTATTAGTTTCTGCGTAATTAGAAGGAAAACACATTATGAACTGCATTCATCCTTCACGAACTATATTTATACTTTACCGAGTACAAACGTGATCGACTGTGTTAAGTAATGTACATTTATAACAGCTTGATTTTTCGTCTGTCGTCTTTTCCAGGCCCCCACACAGTCCTCTGCTGCCCGTCAACCACTGTCTGCCGTGCTGAAGGGAAAATCGGACCCTCTTTGTCTCTGCTGTCATGTCATGTGACCCCAATCAGCGACCACTCTGTATTTCTCACTGTTGTCATCGTTATTGTGAGAAGCCTTGTTGTGAAAGAAAGGAAAGACAAAAAAACTGTAAAATGCTAATTATTTTCTACTCTTTACACGATGCTCAAGTATATGAAATTATTTTTAGGCATGCCGTTTGTTAATAGTGGGTTGGTGTGAATTATATAAGATGGAAGCTTAAATGTTCGATTTAGTGTGTGTTCAGTTTGATCGTTTCAGGTTTTGCTATCCGGATTTGTAACCATGTGCTTCCTACTTGTTTGTATACGGATAATGAATCTTTAGATATTTTGAACGGTCTCTTCTATATTGTATTGTGTTTGCTCTAAACTTGTATGGTGATTTCACACGGAGTAATGTTAGCGGGCCGTGCCGTGCCATGCCGCGCTCGCGGATTCCACACGGAATAATGTTTATGTGCCGTGCTGTGCCGTGCCATTCCATGCCGCACGCAAGCGAGCCACTACGGCCGCTACGCAACAAGCAGCCAGCTTGGAATGGCACTGGCTGGCCCTGCTCGGCACGCTTTAAAGCAACATACCGCCTGCCTTATAACCTTCCGCCTGCCTCACAACACCCACGCGACGATCACATCCGCGTATTTACCATAGCTAAGATCAACTGAGACGGTAGCTTCGTTCCTCGCAGTGAAGAACATAGCTACTGTCTCAATTGGCATTGCGCCTAATAGTCCAGCCACCGTGAACGCATTGATTGTGTCGTCAAAAACCGGAATGATTCTTGTATTTTAAAATCACAATTTATAATTTTCTAGACTAGTGTCTTATAATTTTGCTTCGGCGATCTGTTGGAATAATTAATTTTAATATTTACCGCATTAGTGTATTAGATTGTAGATCTCATGGTAATTATTAGAAAATTAGTAGATGACACACAGTGATGAAACGTCATGATTATTGTACGCGCGCATTGCATCATTTAGTGACGACCCGTCACTAAATATAGTTAACAATATTGAACCGAAAATCTCCTAGACGCCACATTTTAAAACGGTTTTTTAGCAAGGGAAAGACTAACGGTAAGTAAATAGACCTTTGGGGCCGTACTTGATGTGGAGGATCGAGAAAAATGGTGATGGGAGGTATATCCCTTTAATTATTCCGTCTAAAATCCGAACGCGCGCCGTGCCGCGCTGCTGGGTATGCTAACAAAGCTTCATTGTTAGCTTATTGTTAAAAATTGCCCGCCACCAGTCGTTGTCAAAACAAAGGAGGCCGACACCGGGCCGCTTGCAATTAAGCCGTCTGAAATCAAGTTACGCTGGCCCTCCAGAATCTGTTAAAGGGGGCTGGCCGCGTCTGACCGCGTTTGGCCGTGTACCGGCACCAGCTCGAGATGAATTATTCCGTGTGAAATCACAATAAACGGTAAATTGCTGATGGCCCAATGGCCGCTTCCTATTTACCACCTTGACCTAATTTGAAATACTACGGTAAACGGCAAGTGGAAAGTTATCACCCCATAGGATTTTCTTTCCTTAAAGGACCAAACCATTATTTTTGAACCTCTTGTCCCTTGAAAACGAATATTGCATGCTTGATGAAATTCTTGGGAGTTACCAAAAATCCAAGATTTCGTACAAGATGGCTAACGAGAGGTCCATCCAGAACTTGAAAATCTTAAGTTTGATGTTGGCATGTATTTTTTTGGGATTGCAGAATTAAAAAAAAAAAAAAATTAAATGTAGTGTTATACCCCGTTCGGCGCGCATCTTTAATCCACATATATAATGCGGATTAAATGGTAAATACGCTCTGAACGGGGTGGACGCATCCGAAGTAAAGTAGGTTGTATCCGAGTTAAACTAATCCGCATTGGTAAGTGGATCGAACACGCTTCGCATCACTTGACGTCAGTGATGCAGTGGGCGGATGCAAATGTGGGTCGAATCCCGAATTAACAACATTCCATCACATAGGTGGCTATCGCGTTTCGTTTTCCTGTTCACTCCAATGCACCTCACACAAACAAAGGAAGTATGCACTAATTTTCCAGAATATTTAAAGAGTTTATACGACTGCCAGGAGGTATTATTTAAAAATTCAAAAAGTTAACGATTTATGGGCTGGTGGGTGCCCCTGTGTGATTGTTGGCCCAACCACAAAACCGTAAACACAGCCAGTAAACTATCCGGGCCCGACCTTCAGTGATATTAGGGGAGTGGACAAAATGGCCGCCACGACCGATCATTGCTTCCAGGTCTCTTCTTCGAGGAAGCATCTTTGTACGGGGAGACGCGACATCTATTGACAGCTAGTGACGGTTTTCAAAACAATAATTTATAATTTTACGTAAATTTTGGTGGCAAATTTTATTATCTATAACAGTATTTTTAAATAGTTTTTAAAAATATTACTCAGCCACAGTTAAGCTATTTCTGTGCGCTTACAAAAAAAAGCGACACGTTCGTTGGCAATTTGTACGGTCAGTGTCGGCAATGAAGAAATCAATCGCATATGTGGCGTTTTCGGCGGGCATATTGCCCACCCCAGCCACGTATGCTATTTTTCATCCAAGGTCCGCCCTGTACTGTAGTAGTGCCCTGCCGTTAATTAAGTGACAATGGCGTTTACTGGTGAGCGGTTGAGAAACTAGTAACTAATCCCTTTTCGCCATGCTTTCCCTGGTGCCCTCTGAACAGGGTGTAATCTAGCAAATTATAGTACCCGTGACCTATCTGAGTTCGCCCCAGAACGAACACAGATAATCCATTGTATGTTTTTGTTAGCAGAGTGCCTTGTTGATATCTAAGATGGTTACAAAAACAATGGCGACCGTCGATTAAAGCCGATCCCTCCAGGAAGACGCAGTCGCTCATAAGATACCTGCAGGACTCAAGATACGGCGAGCACATAATAATCAGGATTCGACTCGCATTTCCCTCAATTCGGAATTCGATTGCGAATTAAAAGCCTGCGCTCCGAACTGGTTATTAGATTTCTACAGGAAGAAATTTACAATTCAGCTGCCAACTAAGTCGTGTAAAACCTGTCAACAGAGGATTTGTAGGGAGCCAGTGTAGTCAAATTAGGTGCCGATCCTACTTCATTGGGAATTCAATGAAGTTAGAAAAAAAAACAGTAGCGGCAGTACTCATTTTGATATATTTAAGTTCACGGTATACAATATCCGTTTGTGACAGATATGTTTAGGCTGTGTGGAAATGAATACACAGATGAGAATTATGCACGTATTGGGTTTAAAATTACCAGCTGATTATCACGTTACGTCTTTCTATCAGTGCTTCATAGCCTTACCGATAACAATAGTTGTTAGCACGTCTCCATCCTATGATTGTTTCAGATTCATAGGAGTAACGCTCATGTTCAAAACTGGATATACTCAGTCGTATTATTTGCCATGATTAACTTCCTTGTTTCAAAGGGATATCACGGACAAAAATATCGTGGAAGCGACTTTTCAACTGTGCGTTAATTTCCACGCATCAAAAAAAAATTAAATAATTGTGGGAAATGGCTGTTTTACTAATAAAGGAGTGTGACTTGCCCAGAGTTCCTTAGGCAACCATAACTGCCTGGCATCCCCATATTCCGTTAATAGGCTGCCACCAGATTCTAAGCCGAGAGTTCGCTGGATCGAACTTCTGCTACTTCGGAATGAGCACTCACTTTGGGTATAGAGCATTAGTGGTATTTATTTGTAGTTGAAGGATTCGTATTACAAATCGTCAGCAGGAATTAAACTCGGCCAAATATCGGTCAGGAAGTGCTAACAGTCCAGGTTATCTTACTGCGAACATGTTGGTATGTGCGCGATATCAGCTTGAATTTCCACTTTTTGAACGAGTCGTGAACCGTTACAACATCGTCTTGACGCGGGTCTCCGAGAAAGAGTCAAGGCCTCAACACGATTGGGATTAACCAATATTAATTAAAATAAACAACCATGATCAACTTTCACATACCTAACCCATAACTACGATCAATGCATGCCGCCCACTGTAATCGTGCTTGACTGCGAACGCAGAACGCAAAACCTCTACGGCTCTAGCTACGACAGGCAGTGGCAGAAGACGATGCTATTACGCGAACAATTGCTTATATACTACATCTAGCGCCGACCTGCAGGACCGCGATTAATACTGCTTCCTGCGAGCCACAACAAATTTCCGTTTACTTCTTGACGTAGTGTAATTTGTGCTTTGTCACCAACGCCTCTGATTGGTCGGCCATCAATGTGAGCGCAACACACTCAATTGGCTTAAAAATAGCATCGTGGATCAGGTTCTGATTTATGGCTGTAGGCTCAGCCATACGGTGACTTCCTAAACGACCAAACAGAGCGAACCAAACGCACCACTGTTGGTGACAGTTTAGCTCATTCCCTGCTAATATCCGTGTTGATGCGTCTTGATTAACGTCAACATCGTCAGCGATGAATCTGTTTCATCAAAAGTGTTAGCTCGCGCATGCTCAAACCTCCACCCCAGCAAACCACCTTCCTGAGATGGTTCGCAATTTGGCGTTGCTCTCGTCTGTTCATATCTATCAGCCAATCCTGGTCAAATCCATTAGCCAGGTCTGGTCGCGGTGATGGTATGACGTATCGAATACTCTGCTGAGCTTGTTGAGCTGTATTGTAGTTTAGGAAGGTACTGAACGGCTGACGCAACATCACTGCGCACGCGCGACGTCAAGTTTGGAGCCAAACTGTCTCTAACAGTGGTGCGTTCTGTTCGCTTTGTTCGGTGCTTTAGTAACGTACTGATACTATCCAAAAAGTAGAATACACCGAGCTTAACTGTTTTTGAATTAAGATTTCGAAATACCAACATGTTCCTGGCGTACAGGAGGATAACGTCAAAGTACGGACTCTTCCGTACACCTAATATTTAAGGTTTACAACAAAGAGAAAACAGCAGCCGAACTGGGCAGCTTACCACAATAAGCAAAACGGAAAGAGCTTCAAGCGAGATATTCGTGACACGTTGTACCACGACTAATAGTTTCCCTGCATCCAGATACAATTCAGAATCATTCAGCAACTACAGTACATGCCTTACATAAAAACGTTTTACCTAAACATAACTTGAATTTTCCCAACTCTGGGCCCTCCAATGGCGGCCATCAATTTAGATACAAAATGTACGACAGCTGAAATTACACGATGGTATACCTGGAAATAAATATACCTTTATTAACCCAAAAGAGGATGTCCCTACCAAGCAAGCTTAGAGAGGATTTTAGACTTTAGTTTTAATGCTTACTTTAACGCAGGAGACACACGATGGAGATCGCATACGATACTAGCCTAGCTTGAAGACCCACACCTAGACCCCGGGGGGGAAAAGACCGGGAAGGTAACAAACATTAAAGGCATAAAGTAAACCATTTACCAGAAGCTATTAAAGAAGAACAGAGTTTAGTCCATCTAATAAGGCAAACCAACAGTTCGAAGGGCTGCTACCCCTGCCTGTTAAAAGGGATCTGCATCACATACTGCATGCACACTGTCTTCAAATTACATACTTCTTCAGACACTGTTCTTAACTACCGTACGTATTTCATTACGTAGGGGATAACGTCATGCTAATAGACCATTGCACACACGTCCAGAAAAAAAGAGGAAAGAAAGGGATTTTAAAATTGAGAATATACCTTCATAATTTTATAACAACAATTAACCAATGGGAAGCCAATAAACTGCGGCCACAAGCCAATCACGCCTCCTTAATAGCGATTAAACGACTACACGGTATTTTATCAGATTAAACTATCGGCCATGCTATCGGCGTCACCCCTCCATCTTGAATTAACGCTCAACTCGTCTTGTACCACGGCTTACGCCGCATAGACAAAGTATGAAAGAACTGCATTTGGTAGGCCTAAATCAATTTCTAAGCATATATTTAACATCTCGGTGATGTGCGTTTAATCTTTGGTTACCATAGTAACAGAAGTCAGCTGTCTACCGAAGCGCGTTACGCCGTTCTGGTTAGGCCTATCGCCGATACTATGAGAAGCATGGCGATCGAGGCAACCCCAGTGCCGTAATAATAATTATACGGTACTTGATTTAACCGAAAATAGTAGAAATAAATTAATAACAATTATCGCAAAACTTAGTATTGTTACGGATCATAATCTATTTTAAATCTATAAGCAACACTCTGATCAAAAATAAAACACGTATTAACTTTCTTTGAAGCGTTCTGACAGTTGTCTGCTTTCACGGGGAATTACTTTCGGTTTCGCTTAAGTTCGTGATAGATTGTTGGGGGGGAGAAACAAAATTACATTATTTATGGAGACGACAGTAGAAAATACGATTCCTACAGATACTAAACGAACCAGTGACTGCATCGAGCAACAATTTGTACGCTTTTATCATTTAGCGCAAACAAGAATTGTGAATTCAAGCGATAAATCAATGCAATACAACTAGCCCGTGTTGTGCAAGTTGAAGTTTCATTTTAAACTTGATGTGGAAGGGAGACGCTATATTCTCGTTTCACTCCCAATACGGTAGAGGGAGACGGTATATTCTCGTTACATTCCCAAGCTGATAAAAACACCTCGCGCAAGCGCTCGGTATTTTTTCAGCTTCGGAATGCAACTCTTGGTTGAGAAAATTTATCGATAAAAAACTACGCTCTCGTTAAATTATTACTGATGAAAAAAATTTTTTTTAAGGCCATCCTTTTTTATGTTACATTGTTTTGAGCATTATCGTTGAACAACTATGCCTTTTAGTACATACATTGTCCGAACAAACAATGAATCTCGTGGGGAAGTGATCAGGCTACCTGCTAACAATGGGCGTAAATGGCCTCTGTCTACCATTACACAGTTTTCCGTTATTTCAGTTAGATTGTCATTTCCGACTGCACCGTTGTGCAGGTTGATTCATAGTACTTTCCAGGACCACTATTTTTAGCTAGGTGTGCGTGTAGAATGGCCAGGGAGCTACTTGACCACGTAAGAGTGAGTGACCTTGGGAATTCTGTCAAGGTCATTCTGGTACAATATGTCCTAGAATAGCAGTGTACATTGTGAAGTTATGGAGAACAAGAAAGCAATTCCAGAGCGAAGAGAATAAAATTGTATTCCGAGAGGATTCACATGATTTTCAGGGCAAGCACGTTGTAACCAAGCACCTGCGTGAATGGCTGGTGGAATATTGCGCTGTAAGTATTGTGCGTCTCATCCGTGAATTTCTTCCTTTTATTTTTTTTCGTATTGTCATTGGTTTATGATAATTAAATAACAATTAACTTCGTACTGAAAGAAAAGCGCAATAATGGTATAAAAATTTACATTTAAGTTGCAACGCTTCGCGATTAAGGATGTGTCGCATTATCATGCAGTTAGCAGTCTCAGCTTAGCTTTGTCTAAAAAATAAACACAAAGGAAAACACACACGGAAAAGAAAACTGTAAAAGCCGACAGGATCAATTTTCTTTTCTTGAAGTGCTTTCCATTGTTTATATATTTACTGCACGGTGTTGAGGTGCAATATAGGGCAGTGACACGACGTAGTAGTATTGTATATAACTCTATAGTGGAGCCAGTTACTGGGTTAGCTGCAAGGTCCACTGGTGGGGGATAAAGAAGAGCGTCTTACTGAAGCCAATGCTATTAGACTGGATTTCTTAGGCCTAAAACGCGCGATTTTTGTCGATTTGTTGGCAGTTGCTGACATTTTTAAGCAAGTGGAATCTTTATTTTCCAATCACAACCTAAGCAGCATAAGGGATTGGAGAAAACAACGGTTTTTTAAGCCTACGAAATCCACTCTCAAAGCACTGGCTTGACTAGAAGTGCCGTTGTTTAATCCCCTCCATTTCAATCTAGTGCCCCTTGCAGGTATCTCTCTTGTAGCAATATGACGTCACTTGACGCTGCTCTATATACCGTTCAGTAATCCGAAGCACAACATTTACCTTAATTATTAATTCAACGTAACATCTTTAAGTCGAGAATGTATACATTATTTACACACTAAAGACTAGAGTATGAAAAATAGGACGTCGTAACGGGGCATGAATATCGGAATTTGGGTCTGAAGGGTTCAAAAGTTAAATAAGGGCTTTACCTATTGTAAAGGAAATTTAATTCTAGCTATTATTTGTGACCTGTTCGCTTTCAAGCTAAGCAACGGTTTAGAAGTAACAATTCAAATGCTGTTTTTGGATGCCATTTTTGGTCGCCATTTTGGATTTTTTCCTATTTCCGGTGGCAAATGTTTGACAACTTTTAGTATCTTGCTATACCCCATTTCGGAACTACTTTCGACCAAAATGATTTGCTTTCGTACTTGCATTCGCGTTGCTACACGTTCTGACAACGTCACAGGGACTTCTAGGCTGTACAGGCCAAACGTAGCACCTATCAGACTGCCTACCGACAGAATTTCAAGTTTAGTTTCTTTTTTTTTCTTCTGCTTGATGGGCTGCACAAAACAAAGTCGCTGCGTAACGAAATCTCCAAGCGAGATGTGGAATGTGCCGTAGACAAGAAAGGAAGAAGCTCCAGTGAAATGTTTTAAATAAAAGTCCACAACAAGTCAGACAAAATGGGAACGTTTCGGAGAAGAAATCGGCTCCGTTTTCAAGCAGTGTGGTGTTTATAACAATAATAATAAAAAGATTTATTGCAAGGCATCAAGAAATTGCAGTAGGAGTAGGATGGGTGACCCATGTCTCAACTAATACTTAGCCCATTACAAAATTTATAGGGCAACTACATCCATTTTGATATGCATGTTTGAATTTTGGATCACTTACACAATAACTAAACACACACAAGAATTGCGGTAAGAATACGTTACGTCCGTCCGATATAACAATTTAATTACTGCATTGCCAAAATACGACACGGGGGTCGCCATTGTTTTGCTGAAACGTGCAGAAATTAATGCCGACAGACGGATCTCTTCGATTTCGACTCGCAGCTGATTGAGATAGCTGTATTGACTGTGAGGAGCTCAAGCGTCTGACGACCTTAGCTGGCCAGTTCACTGCCGGCCAGCTAAGGCCGTCATACGCTTGAGCTCCTCATAGTCAATACAGCTATCTCAATCGGCTGCGAGTCGAAATAGAAAAGTGACATCTGTCGGCATTAATTTCTGAGCGTTCCAGCAAAACAATGGCGATCTCCGTGTCGTGTTTTGGTGATGCAGTAATTAAATTGATATATCGGACGTAAGTAACGTATTCTTACCGCAATTCTTGTGTTTAGTTACTGTGGAAGTGATCCAAAAGTCAAACATGTATGTCAAAATGGATGTAATTGCCCTTTAAAGTAAATCAACGGAGGTAGTCACCGAATGGTGTGTAAAAAAGTATGTGAAAAACCACTGTACCCACTCCTCCCCCTAACCACACTTCACCACACTAACCAAAACAAAACTAAGCCCATATCTGATAAATCTAGCAAAATTCATCCAGATTCAACCTAGCCAGAATTGTATTGAAACAAAGCGAAGAAGTAGCCATAACTGCCTCGCCTACTGAGGTATTCCAATCCTTGACCGCTCAATAGTTTTGAGAAGAAAAATTTTCTTTAGTACAGAACAGCTGGGTTGAATCTGGATGAATCCAGTTTGAGCGGATGACCTCTGGTATTAGTGTTGATCCGAACGTAAAAGACACTGGAATAATCAAAATCATAGAGATGGCACACAAGAGCGTAGGTAAAAGTTTTAATCGATAACTAAAACTCGTGGAGCTAATAATGCCAGGTAGACACTTTGTGAAGGAATGTTGCACTGACTTGTCAAAATCAAATTTGTAAGAAAGACGTGATTTATCATTCCCTGCAAGAATGGGTAAAACAGTTTTTTATCGCTGGGATACCTACCCAATTAAATTTATGTATTATTGTCTGCTTTAAGACGAAAATTCATGACATGAGTTTAAAATGATTGCTTCTTTCCGACCAACAAACCCCGATTACATTTGAATAGCTTTCGTGCAAAACCACTCAAATTACTTTTTTGAAAAAAACAGAGCCGCCACTGTTTTGAGATCTTCATAATACGGCCTCGGCTACGTGCTAAATGTTTCAAGCAAAATCACTCATAAACTCGTCAACAAAAGCCGTTGAATTGTAAATTTGTAATGTATCAAGCAGACTCACTCAAATCCAAAATAGCGCTTCAATACTACTGGCCAATCGCCAGTGCGCAATCTGTGCACGTGATCACATTGGCTGCTGCTAGCGAAGCGGGCATGGCCGTGGATGATTTTGATAATCCTGAAGGAATCGAGATAGCTAAGGGAAATAAAGGAAGCAGGAAATGAAGGGCTTAAGAAAAGCAACGCATCCACGCCAAGAAAGCCAGGTATGTGTTCATTTTCATCACCTAATTTTAGCGACTTGTTCAGTGAACGCAGTGAGTTGTTCAGTGAAAGCAGATCGCATCATAGTTCTTCCGAGGATACGCCACGCTCTGGCGGTAGTTGCGGATACTAACAGCTACGCCTTCGTGCTGGTTCAAGTGCAAGAGGCGTGAGTGCCGCAACGACCGCCAGGGTGCCTGCATACGCTTGGAAGAGGTACGATGCGACTGGTGGAAAGTACGTCCCGTATTGCTTGCGCCGTCGGTCCAAACCAATAATAATGGTGAGAGATTTTTACCTTATGTAAAGTTTTACCAGATTATTGAATTGAACTCTTGTAAATTAAAGTTTAGCAAACGAAAATTGCGTGATATGCAAGTGAATACGTCTTGTCTTACAATATCCTACTGGTGATTGGCGCATAATCGAGCCGCGGTAGCCAGAACAAAACAAAAAACAAAAACAAAAAAAAAACACCACGAGCACCACGCCAACAACAATAATATTACTATTATTATTATTACTATTGCTATGATTGTTGTTGGTGTGATATTTGCGGTGTTTGTTGTTTTTTTTTTTTTT
>JAHWFP010184881.1:48086-81525 GCA_023313725.1 Lithobius niger | reverse complement strand
ACATGTTAGACTTGAATCTAGATACAAACGACAACCAGAAATGTTGGGGCCCATTTGAGACAAGATGAGCTTTAGTACGATTCAGCATTTAAATCATATTTTGTACTCGTGTCTTGATGTACTCAAGTAATGCTCTCACCTTGCTTGCACACGAACAAAAAATGCCAACAAGCAACACGAGTCAGAATATGCAAATGATTGCGCCACATAATAACACGTCCTATCTACTCCTACAAGTCAGCTATCAACAAGCAAGCAAATATAAACTCCATTAGGGTAAAGAGATCCATTAAGTTTTTGCCATATCAGAGCCAAAATGGCTGCCACCAAGTTTGTGGTCTGAACCGTGATCACTTAAGCTTAAGGAAAATTGGAAATTAGCCAACAGCGAAAATCATACACTAGAAATAACGTAGTTCAGTAAGCCACCTTATGCACTTACGTTTCGTCGGAGTGGCATGACCCGGATTCGAACCGGCTACCCAGTTCGCCCCCAGATCACTTTTTTTCTTCTATTTATAATTCAAGCTTAACTGACAAACCGAAGTGTCAGTTAAGATAGAGTGATCAGGGTTGAGTTGGAAAACTTAGTGGCAGCCATTTTGGGTCTGACATCACGACTTTCTATGGCAAAAACTTGATGGGTTCCCTTACCCTTACGGGGTTTTTGTGTGAGATCGCCCCTTTTGGTTGTTTTATGGTTTTCCTTTAGTGTAAGTAAATTAAATTAATTAAATTAAATTAGATTAAATCCCTGTAGTATAACATTTGATTGTAAAACAGATAAGTAAGCACGATCAGTTAGTTTAGTTTAGACATGTTTAGATTATTTTGTCTGTTTTTGTTTTATTTTTTATTCAAGGAGCGGTTTCCCTTCACGGATTTTCTTGCCCGTAAACATTTTAGTAGACGACGAGATAGTTTATATATTTTAGATAGTTACAATTACAACATAACAATTCAATTTAATTGTGAAACGGAAACAATAAGATAACTGAGGCAGCATTGTTATTCAGGGATGGAGGACAATTATTTCGATAACAGATGGTGTGTTCCCAACGGTCACGAAAACAGTATTACAATTGATCACAATCTTTGGAGTTAAAACCTCCTCAAATGACAAACCATATAAAAGGCACGTATTGAAGTCAAACGTGAACTGAATGCCAAATTTTAAGCATACCTGTCGCCTAAATTATTTTATCTTAGTAGAATTAGCTATAATAATAAGTAGTAGTAGTAGTAGTTGCTAGCATGAAATCAATGATGTTGAGGTAACTTATTCGTATTGAAATCCTTTATGTGCAGCTTTGTAACAGCACTTTGTGTTGTTTACTCGGTAAACCCCAACGATCAATACAATTGTCAAAGCTTTCTGTAGCATTAATATTTAGTATTCAATACCAGATAACTCCGGTTTAATGTCTCGGGTAAGTGAAGCAGTAGCTAGCCTTCGTCCAAACACTGATAATGTCTTGATTTGAACAGCAACAATCAGGCTTCAACCATTAGAATCCATGGAAAGCTAAAAAGCTGACCTAGAAGAGCGAAGCGTTAGCGCGCTTCTTGATAATGCTAGCATTTGCCTAAAATCTAAGTAATGTATGTACCTCACAACATAAAACCTGCATTTTCCTCTTCCTAATGTGAACTAGTAACGTTAAAAAAACTTAAAAAAAAACTCTTACTTATACTAATCATCTAATTTACTATGCATATATATATAACCTGCCATGCCATTCTTTTTGAGTTTTGGGGGCGAACGAAAATTCCCACTGACTTATAACCTGATGCTACTCTTGAAACAACAGGCTTCTTCCAAAATATTTTTATGTATGCCCCTGAATTACACATTTTCCCAATTTACTAGAGCTGCTGCTGTATGAGACCATGCTGTAGGCAGGCTGTACAAAATTACAGCGTGCAAACTGGATGTGGCAGGGACATGTTTGTCCTCTCGTCTTATCAACAACTTTCATTGGATGTACAGTTCTGGTAAAAAAATAACTGCCCGTTTTCGTTATATCGAGGGTCGTAATAACAACCATGGAGAAATTCAGTTATCTCAAAAACTACTGGACGGATTTTCATGAAACTAAGACTGAAATACTTGTTAGATTGTCTACTATAGTTCTACCCTTATTAAACACCACGTTCATTGACTGAAAATAATTGGCTGAGCGAGAAATATTTAATGATATCTGATGAGATCTCGAAAACTAGTGGAAGGATTTTCATGAAACAAAGTCTGAATTGCATGTTATATTTTTCTGCTGAATATTGCATGTCATACGTATAGAAATATAGCATATATCATAACGATTAATCCAGTTTTTGTATTATTCAATTCTATCCAGTAATTTATGAGATATATTATTAGTTATCAACTCGTTTTAATCGCTCGGCCAATTATATTTGGCTACTTACCATTACGTGTAATACATATAGAAATATAGCTGATAGCATAATAAGCAACCCAGTTTTTGTTTCATTCAATTCTGTCCAGTAGTTTTCGAGATATCAACATTTCGGTCAGTGTCACATATTTTAATTTTGCAACTTCTTCCGTATAACGAAGGCGTTTTTTTTTTTAACTGGAACTGTACATTCAATGCCGGCCACCACTAAAAGAGTGACTGATCGATTTATTTGCATCAACAATAATGACAAGATAAAGAGAAAATATTTTATACTTATTATCTAGTTCGTTGAAGTATTGCATTTGTTCAACAGCTTTCATCGTTCCCATACAAGCATTGCTGGGAAGCCAACATCGCAGATATTATTGCAACAAAATAAATACGTGCAGAACCGTTGAGCAATTTGGGGAAAAATAGCTATATAGGGTTAAACTTTCAATTAAATCGGTAGTGATGGAGTGAAAACTGGGAACCATCGCCACTTGTGTTACGCTGAAGACAGTGAAAGTATTGCTGTCCCATTGGACATCCATTCAAGAATTACGAAATAAGTTTCAACGATCCCTACAAAAACAATGCTGCCAACAGTCGTGTTGCAGAGTTTTACTAGTCAGTTGATATTCGTTATTTCACTGTACTGGTATAAAACCGATACTGCAATATCAGCATCGGATTAATTTGTCGCGACGTATTGGTCAAATATCATTTTTTTTTACAATATTTTGTCTTCTAAAGACAAAAAATTGTCTTAACTTTTAAAAACCGACTTTTAAAACTTTGTCCAACTTTTAAAAATCGACTCTAACCTTGCAATCCTTCTGCCTTCCTTGTATGCAGGATTTGTAAATGGGTATTTAGTGGTTACTTTTTTAATGTATTGTACTTTGAAATATATATTGTATCATTATATTGTTTTTTATTTGTACTTTATACATGGCTCCAGTTGACAGCCAATGCTTAATATTTTATTGCATTTCTCCATTTAATGCTGTATTTAGGACCGATGTGGATGACACTTGTTTCTTTCTGTTTTTTTCCCATTTGGAAATAAATTGATTATTTTTGTCTAGAAAACACTAGCACTTTGCCGATCAAGTTCAGATTGTTGGCTTTCCATGTCGTCTAATTGTTGGTGTCTGATTGTTGTTGTTGAAATTAAGACAATATCAGTGTTTGGGCGAAGACTACCTACTGCTTTTCTTACCCGACACATTAAACCAGCGTTTTCTGGTATTGAATACTAAATATTAATGTAACAGAAAGCTTTGGAAATTTTATAGATTGGCGGGGTTTATCCTACCAAGTAGACAACAGAAAGTACTTTCAGGGATGTGCATAAAGGATTTCAATATGAAAAAGGTATCAACATCGTTGATTTCATGCTAATTACTACTACTACTACTACTTGTTACTAGCTAATTCCACTCAGACAAAATAATTTATGCGACCGATATGCTTGAAATTTGACACACAGTTCACGTTTGACTCAAGTAGGTGCCTTTTGTGGTTTGACATTTGGGGAGGTTTTAACTCCAAAGATTGTAATCATTTGCAATGCTCGTGTTTGTAATGCTCGCGATTTTGTGAACGTTGGCGCCACCTGTTATCAAAATAATTGTCCCCCATAGCCGAGTAACAATGTAGCCTCGGTTAACTTATTGTTTCCGTTTCACAATTAAATCGAAACGTTATATATGGAGAAGAAAGTCCGTGAAGGGTTACCACTCCTTGAATAAAAAAATAAACAGAAAAAAAATCTTAATAGGCCTAAACTTAACTAACCTATTATGCGCACGTGGTTCTGTTTCACAATCAAATGTACTGCAACGGGCAGTTTATTGGAAATATAATTAATCGACGACCATTAATTATACCAAATTGATGATTTTATTTAGGCTATTCAAGAAACGATTTCAATTATATTTTCATAAGGAGCTCACGATCAATACTTAAACTAAAGCGAAACCATACAACAACCAAAAGGGGTGATATCATACAAAACCAACAAACTGTTAATTGTTATTTTGTGAACTATTGAATGTCGCTAATCTCACGTCTGTGGCATAAGCTGTTTCTTTAAGTTATTCGGCGAAAGCAAATCAAAAGGCTTCAGATGGCTTCTGAGCAAATCAAAGGGCTTCTGATTCTTAAATGAAGATAATAAGGCCCCAAAATATTATCTTTAAAATTTGTGCCCCTAAAATTTTCATTTTATTTATCATCACTTTAAGCCTCTTTTATAAAGGACCGATTTCAGTACTGGAACAAAAATTATGGACATCGGACAAGTCTTAGTAAGTGGGACAAGTCTTAGTAAGTGTTTTCTATTATCATGTAATTACTTTTCGTGAAAATGAAGTACTTACCCTGGTAAGATATGAAGCTGCATTGCCTAATGGGACATCTTGTTTACAAACAGCTTGAAAATCGTACATCTGAATGCTAAAAGAATAAAAAGCAACAACCAATGGTGTACTTACTGAATCCCAAAGTTAGCTAATCGTTAGTGAGATTCCTTTTCTTTTACTTACTTTGCGTAGATACCATCCACAATAAGTGAATGCATTATGAGGCCGTCAACCTCACCAAAAAATTTCCCTGTCTGCAATTAAATATGAAAATAATCATACACAAGTTGTTGGCAGTTGGATTAACAACAGACTCAAACTGTTACGAGTCGGCATACATAACAAACCCATAAGCCCTGCATAACACACCAAGGATGGGACATGTTACTACAGGAACTTCCAGTACAAACATGCACGGGAGAAAATTACTCCATAGTTCAGATGATCACAACTGGAAGGTACCACGGGTTCTGTTTCTGATTTTCTGATCATTTCATGACTTAGGGAAAATTACATTGCAAATTTGACTTAAGCTTGGATTTTCTATCATATCTCAGTAAATACTAGCTAATGCAAATTAAACAGCCAAAAATTAGGCCTAATTACAGTGCCAATATAGGCCTAATTACACAGATAGTACACACAGGGACCCCACAATGGGAGGGGAGTTAAGTGGACCCGCTTCACCTAGGCCCGGTCTCTCAAGAGGCCCCGCATGGCCTAAAATTGGTTTTTTTTCCCGCAATTGTGAGTTTTGGTGACTGTGACTAATGTACTCGATTTGTGTATATTGTGAATTTTTTTTATACTGCCAACAAACAACAACTCCAATCCAAAGGCACGGAACAGGATCACTGGTAGTGCAAGCCTGTCAGCTTGTTAGGCAGGGAAGCCTTCAAATGTAAGCAGCCCGGATTAATGAATGAACCAACCCGTTAACCACAATTGTGGCCGACGAAGCTATAACATAGTGTAAACTTTTAACGATTCCAGTCGGGGGAAGGAGGCCCACTGTTGTAATTAATCCCAGGCCCCTAACTTTGATGTGGGGGCCCTGAGCACACATATATAAACCCATTATTTGTGGCTGGGTCCTCAATTGTAGCCAGTCGCTAATAGTAGCCGGGTGTTTACGCAATCACGAATTATTAGTAGCCAGTCTCTACTTGTAGCCAGGTTGAAAATGGCTTGATTTTGAAAAAAATTCTTATTTATTAATGATTGCCACCATGTTTAGGTTTATTAAAGAGTAATGGTAAGTACAGCATTCATTCATGTGATATTATTTACTGTTTTTAATGTCAGACACGTTTTACATGTATTGATACCGTAAATTCCTTCATAAATTTTGTAGTAGCCGGTCTCAAGTTGTAGCCTGTCCCTAATTGTATACGGGTCAGAACGTCTTGATTTTTAACGAGTAGCCCGGACTGCAAATAGAGGATTTACGGTGTCCAAATAATCAAGATATTAACTTTAGCATGGATTATTATCAAAGGATAAAAAAATAAAACCTCGCACAAACGAGGTCCTCATCATTTGATTGTCGTTGTCTTATTGGTGGAAGTATGCATGGGATGGTGGGTAATGAGGGTCTGTAAGTCAAACTCGGACAGGGAAGGTAAAAAGGCCGCAAAAAATAAATATTTTGCTTCACATAAAAGTACATATTACGCAGTCAACAATGGTTTCTGTTCCCTATGAGCCCGTAACTTAAACCCGGTAGCTTGAGACAGTGACAAGATGTAGGCTGCCACCAGTCACCTCCCGGCAACCACTAATGATATATACCTGCTCGCAAAGTACGCGAACTCCTGATTGAAGATGAACACTCTTGCATGTAGTACAGTGATGAATTAATTCCAACATCGGCATGCCATTCACAGTTGGCACAGAACAGTAGCTCACACTCAAGTCATGAAGATTCAGACAAATTCATTTTCATGAAGATCATGACCGAGGGTACACGGAGGTTCCTTATGTCACTTTAGCTAAAGTTGACTTAACCAACGTCGATGTAGTGCTTAGAGCTCTTTACGAACGTCCATGTAACCACTTAAATCCACTTTCAAATCACTTTATCTCAAACCACCTCGTTACGTCGACATAAGGAGTTGAAGCGCTTTAATAACCTACTTGTATCCACCTAAAATCCATTTTCTACGTCGCTCTAAGGACTCCTTTGATTGGTTGAAATGATTGTACGTAAACGTCACGAAGCTAGAGTGGAACTTTTCACTTTGCTGGCGTCTACTTGGCTATGAGACGTAGAAACTTTTCTTATATTAATAATTACCTTGTCGACTTAGGGACGAGAATACACCGTTCATTGTTATATTCTTGTCGATCCAGCACGGCGACGAAGATACTCAGTCTGTTGAGGCCACTGGCACCTTGTCCCAACGCAGCAACGAGGTGAGCACAATGTTCCCGGCCGAAGTGAAGGGAGCGACAGTACAGCCTTTGTTCAATGTCGCCCAAGCTAGCGACGCGACCACCATGTGGAATAGAGAAGAAATAAACTGGTGTTCGTCGATCTACGATTTCACTTTCTCACAGATAGACGATCTCACCTACTGGATTTCAGACTGAATGGTAGTTAATAAAGTGCTAAAGCAGCCTTAAAGTATGAAACCATATCAGTAGAAATTGAAGAATGGCTATACGGGACCAGGACGTCGGCCAACGTCATCACATCAACGTTTAAGTCCAAATTGGGATCAGCCTACAAAATCACTTTATTTTACGGGAACTAGATTCTTGGGAATGAGATATTGAAATATGATCATCAACATTACCTTGACCGCATTCTGAAGATTCCGACAGCTCGCATTGTTTCCTTTTCTAGCCGGATTTGCACCATGTGCAATCAATTCTCTTCACTTCATTCTCTATGTGTTGGAGGCAAATGTGGCAGGGATTTAGACGGAAATTACATGTCGACAACGTCAACAAGCAGAGCACAGAGCGTTTGCTCCCTAGGGTTGTCAGTGCGAGCGAGCACACTTCCACTTTCTCCAAATAAGACTCAACGTTTTTCAATTTGGGTACTTTCTTTTTAGCAAGAGCGATGGCACGACTGACTAGGTTCATGCCCAAACTATTAGTGAGGAATAGGTGGCAGGGCCCACTGGGAGGTGAGCAGGTGACCACCTGGTTGGGAGCTAAGGCAGCTTCTTTGATTAAGATTTTGGGCATAACAGCGTAAATAAATTACAATTAGCCTGTGCAGTAGAATCTTGATTATTCGAACCCCGATTATTGAAATACCCTAATTATCCAAACTCCCATTAAAAAAAAAATATTCATAAATTTACTGTTTTTTAGAGAAGGAATAAGCACTGATTTGCTTTATTTGTGTTCCTGGAGACATTTCAGGCAAAATTTTCTTTTCAGTAGTCATATACTATTAATCATAGTTCACAAACAGTAAACAGAGTAAAGAAAAAGGTTTTCGTCTTTTATTTTACATTCAATTGGTTTATCCGAATTTTCCAGTATCCGAACATCCTTCGGTCCCAATTAGTTAGGATAATTGAGGTTCTACTGTAATTAAAGAGAAGTATTTCGGATGGAAGTGAAAATGAAAGTTTTTGTGCTATGATGCAAACGCTGAGAGAGAGAGAGAGAGAAACGACGAAAAATACTGCATAAGACGTCAAACCCAGCATGCGTACTGCAAGAGTGACAAAACATGGCAAGGGGGCATGGATGCTTTGGTGGCAAGAAAGCAATCACAAAGCTTTTTCTTGAAAGAAATGAAAGTAATGATTAAATTCTTTAAATCATCAGGTATGTTATTCCAGATGTGTGGGAATTGTCCCATTAAGGATCGGGCACTTGATTGCGTTCGATGAAAATCCTGATGAAGATGAGTTAAGCCTCGAGTGAAGTGAGTGTGAATATTGAAATACTTAAGAAAATTAGGATGATACGCTGGTTTTGAAAGGTGCATAGGCCAACCTAATATGATACAAAATCATGAATTGGTAGGATATTTATTTGTTTAAAAAGAGGCAGGAAATTTTGCCTGGAGGGCTAGCGCGAAATAGATCGTATAGCTTTTTTTGGGAGCTTGAGTAAACAACGTGTTTATTCAGTTTCCTAGAGTTCATCCACACTAGGGTGCAGTAATTAAGATATGGGTGAATTAAAGTGAAATACAGTTGTTTTAGTGATGATGTCGGGAGTGTAGGACTTAATGTGTTTAAGTTGCCAGTACCTCGGGAGATGAGGTTTGCAATATAATTGAAGTGGGAATTCCAGTTGAGGTGTCTATCGATTGTTAAACCTAAAAATTTGGTAGAAAATGCTTCCGATATACGGACGCCATTCATAATAACAGGATTATCATCTTTACACTGTTGTTGATGGTGTCGGAAGATCATAAAGTGTGTTTTATATCTAAGTTTAAGTTTAGTCTGTTATGATTCAACCAACCCACAATTTTATTTAATTCCGATTTATAGTATCTTTGAGGATATTTATGTTCTTTCCTGAAAGGTACAGCGTGGTGCCATCAGCAAGCAAGATCATTTTTAGAACAGTAGAGGCCACTGGGGAGTTGTTAATATAAAGTAGAAAGAGAAGGGGTCGCAGTATCGAGCCTTACGGCACACCACAGGTAATCCCTTCAGTGGACGAACAAACACCGGAACAGTCCATACATTGTTTAAATATTGTCTAAATAATTGTTTAATATTTAAAATTTATTTTAAATTTATTGAACAACAGAAAGGAATGATGTGGCCCAGAATTACATACGTAGGTGCTTATGAGATACAAGTTATTTATTTTTCTTGACCTAAGTAAGGTGTTGGTAGCTAAGAAAGACTTGGAAAAAAAATGAAGAGGTGGTAACCACCACCTCCACCATCACTTGCACACTTTCTGCAAAACGGCAACCTTCATGTGATGCTCAACACTGCCTCACTCCTCGTTCGTAATGTACGTATTTATATTCTCCTGTTCTTGCTTTGGTTTTATCGCAAATTTACTTGGTTGTAAATTTTGTTTGCATAATAAAGCCTGTCATACAATATTCAATGAAGGCTAATAAGTCTACTTCGATTTTATATAAGTTAAAATAACGTAAATCGTCAATAATTATCACTTGCAAGTGGCTTTTCTGCTATTAATTTTGCTTGAATGTGTGGTTTGACAACAACACATTTTTGCTTAACTATTTATGTTGATTGTGACGTAAGGGAAATTTTGTACAACGTTGTACTTATATTAAAAAAAGGGTAATCTGGATAGACCTATTACTGTGGTCATTGAACTGTAACCAAAAATTGACACCTATTATTTATCTAAGAGATAGGAAAATGGAATCGATGCCTAATTTTTTAACATAGATTTATTCAGAAAGTATTTTAATTTGTCACTCATCCTTTTAAAATAGATGAGTTCAGAGAAGGGTAACAGATTAAAATATTTTCTCGCTGACTAGATTCATTGCAGCAATATATACTTACTGCCATTATAGATTACCGTAGAGTCGCTATGAAAAGGGTTGTCTATAACACAACTACAAAACTACTGATGACTAAAATGAGCAGCTGGTGAATAACTGTTGATTATTTTCTTGAATGGAACACTTCCTTACTTTTAGAGGGATTTTCTTCCAAGTTAGTAAAATGAACTGCCTCTTATTCACTGAACTTCTGGCCTCACACAATTTATACTTATGAACCATCTAGTTTGTATTACTTACATGGTGATAGTGTTCTGATACAATAACAAATCCATTGTCGTCCAAGAGGTAGCAATCAAGATCCTACGGGAAAAAAACAATACTGTAATGCAGCATTTGTAGCAAACCAAATAACTATTTAAAATACAAGGTTTAGCAATAAGGCAAAAAATTTGAAAGGTTAGAATTAAAAACGAGATTTGAGTTAACTGACCAACGTGGAATTAGCAACGATAACTTTAATTTTCGATCATTCCCATTTGGTCTTTTTCCAATGAAATTTTTCCTTGGTCTACATTGCTATCACAATAAAGACCTCCTGAACAGTTCATGTAAGAATTTTGATCTTTATATTAGTCATTTCCTACCATATCTCCTGTGTATTTTTTAGTCCTGCCGTATTAGTTCGGATGTTTAGATAATGCAAATACCGTCAAAGCGTTATTAGACAGGCGAGCCAGCGTCTCTTAACATCCACCAGTCTAATTTAGTTCACCAGTTTAGTTTAGTTCAAAATTTGGCAAAGTCTGTGACTTGTAGCCAAGCAACAACCAACTGTAACAAGATCACTGATGTTTCATTTCGCTGTTCTAATCTGGTACTAACACAACATACATCGGTCTAGTAGGGTACCATGTTGCCATGTCTCTTTGGGACCCAGAGTTTGATAGCCCATAGTTTTCCATCAACAATACATGTCGTATTATTTCATTTGTTACTGATTGTTACTACGAATCCTTTACATTGCCTACTACTCACTCTTTTTCATTGCTGCCGTGCAAAGAACGAACATACTCCCCCATTTACATTGCTACCATGCAAAAAATGAACAAGCTCCCCTTTTTTCATTGCTGCCGTGAAAGAATAAACACGCTTGCCCTATCCCTTTTATTTGCTTTTTTTCGATGGGTTGTCACAATGACTACTTATCCCCATCCGCATACTTGTATCCTATATCATGACTTAAGTGAACTATGGATGACTGGTTCCTGATATACCGTTATAAGCTCCAGGCTTTGCTTATAATTTGCGTATTAGTACCATGTTATTAAAAATGGAAAGCCCTTACAGTGCACATAAAATAAACAATTTGCGACATTTCGAAGCAATCCCCGCTTTGTTATCAAGCAACAAAAGATACGGCTAAGAAGCCAAAGTAAAGAAAACACTTTGAAATCCATAAAAACATAAAAACTCAAAGCACAAGAATAAAAGTAATAAATAAATAAATAAATAAAATGGACCTAATGCAGCTAAGAAACTGCCAGTAGGGAACCCGACCTCTCGCCTGCCAGTGTTGGTGGGAAGTGAGGATGAGATTTTTGCTCAGCCATTTATATTGGTTTGCCCTGGTCCTGGCGGGAGGAATTGATAATACCCAATTTTTGTTAAATGGACCCGTACACAGTCTTTAATGCATAGTTTTCTTGTATAATGTGGTTGTGTACTGGGCGTCGTACGAACGTCTAACTGGAAAATCGTCTAATGGGATAATTGTTTAATATCTGCCAAAATAAAAAATCTGGAAAATCGTCTAAACGGAACATTGTATAATGAAAAATCATCTAAATGGAATATCGTATAATGGATAATTGTATAATGGATAAATAGCTAACTGGACAATAATATACCTGCGGTTTCTGATGTTATATGTATAGCCGCAGCGAGTGCGGCAATGTGAGAGAGGCAGGGACATTAGACGATTTTCCATACGAATTTCATGTTAGACAATTTTCCGTTGTGTTGTTATACTGTATACATTCTTCTGATTATGCAATTTTCCAGTTAGACGATACCCCTCGCCCCATTGTGTACAGGAAGATTTTGCGTGAAAATGCAGACAGTTTCAAGATTTAGCCGTGCTTTATATTATTTATATTATTTTTCACGTAATATCAATTAGCTCTCACCCACAAAGATCTCTAGACAGACTGTCTTCACGAAAAAAATTCTTGTGTTTTTGAATTTGTGAATGAAATTCTTTTGTTTAAAGCGGGGATTGCTTCAAAATGTCGTGAATTGTTTATTTTATATGCACTGCACTGACTTTCCATTTGTAACCGTTACGCCTTAGTGCTAATACTATTTCATAACCTTAAATCGTGTATTAAACGCCCATGGGCTTGTAAAATTATTTTTTTCTGAAATTGGCGGGGGGGGGGGGGGGGTGAAAAAAGACAAGTATTATAATTTTTCTAACGTAACTTCTGTCTAGGGAGTGAGTTTTCTATCACAGAAAAGTCAGCAATAATGCTATCAGTTCCGCACGTGATGAGGTTTCAATCTAGCATTAACACAATCTCTTTGCTCTCATTTATTCACAAATTTATGTTATTGTACGGTCTCTCCTCCAAAATTCAGCATAATTCGCAGCTATAACTGATTTATAACCATACAAACTTTCGATAACATGAGCATGGATCACGATTGTGACCAAGATTAGGCCTATGCCATCAACCATTTACGTGCGTGATCTGGATTCAGTCTAGCGAAATAATTCTCATTTATTCACAGTTTGTTAGTCCTCCTTCTAATATCTAACATAATTCAAAGTTAAAAATAATTTCTAACCATCACCAACCTTTACAACAGACAACCAGGAAGGGCATGCGTTTCATTAAAATGTAAGAAGATTTAGTTACTTTTGCCACAGAAAACCGATACATGATCTACAGTAGTATTATATCTTACATATCTTTTTCTTTTCCTTCATGTGGATTTTTAAGGTTTTTTTCGGGAATTTTTTTCTTATTTTTCTCCCGTAGAGCCTTATATCCCTGCTCTTTATGTTTGATGGTTAACATCACTGGTTTTTACTGAATACTGTACTTAGTGGGTGCTAATCTGCTAATTATTGGTTTTTATTTATGAAACCATTGTTTCATAGCAACAACAGGTGAAATGGTGATAATGAACACAAACTGAACAATTGTTTTAGATTCAATAATTTGGACCACCTCGTCAGTAGAGCACAACAATTATGACCCAGGAGTGCAACTCACCGAGCAAGGTAATCTAAGCAAGTTAACCCGCAGGCAGCTTTAGCCAAAACCTATTTTTTTTCTCGAAAAACACTCTAGCATTGTGCAATGCAGGCTACGAATACCTAACAAGAATGCATTCGATTCATTCAACAACAGCCACAAATGTTCACAGGTGGGTAAAAAAGAAAGACTTACATCGCTGCTGCAATTAGTTGCACAATTGGATTTCGTTGAACACTGAAATAATAAAGCATGAATGAAGGTGAAATGATATCAAAGAAACTGCTACTTCATCTCTGCAATTCAAGGTATTCTTCGCTTACAGTGGAGGTAAAATTCATGAAGGATTCTGCAAAAACTGAGTGTTTGAACTGCAGTCCCGCCACAGCTGCAGGAGCTCTCTGGCCAGCATTCTCCTTAACACCCTCCAAGAAGATGGCATGACTGCCAGTCACGACAGTGTCATTGCGACGAGCTGAAACAAAAACTTAACTATTTTACATTCTTTCTTCACGCCTTGGACACAGACAAAATCATTTTCAAGGTCTTTTCAAGGCTATTCAAAACCAACTTAAACCCAATTTCAATGCCATTAATACACTGAGTTGTGAAAATTACGAATACATTCCAGTTTTTCCTGACCTACACAATTCAGTACACGTATTAAGATGTAAGTGTTGGCTCCATTGCATTTTTCGTGTTTTTTTTAATATATTCAGTTAATTGTCTTTCTTTTAAACCACGTAATTGTAGTTGGCATAGAGTAATGTAAGAATGTCATGTCCTCCTCCCACAAATGGGTACCTACGAAGGGAGGAGGAATACGACAAACCAGCCATTGAAACAACACTGGCCAAATAGTCCTTCTGGCACAAATTGTTTGCATTGAGCGGCATTTCTTTCTGTCTGGAAAAATTATTCGTTGTTCTAATGTGAATGTTTTTGTCAATATTTGATTCATGATTCCGAGAATTCATGATGCTCAATATAGCCTATCAACATGATTCTTGGAATCATGAATCAAATATTCTTTCTGTCTCCATTTCAATCCGAGGTAAGCACTGTTCACAGGAGGAATGCATTCGGCTTACAAACTACCTTAGTTTAGTTTACTGGTATCAGTACCTGGCTTCACTTGGGTGTTGTTTCCTGGTGTTGTTGTTTATTTAGTTTTTTTTACATTCTGTGCATTGCATATTTGTTGAATTATTTTTGGCTAGATTGTTATGATACTTTGCTCATTGCATAGCAACAAAGTTGACCACGAGAGAAGCAGTTCCTGTTACATTTAGTGATTGTCTTTTTGCTTTATTTATTGTCATGGAATTTCGTTTAGTTGTACGTTTTGCTTTTGCTGTTTAATTGCTTCAAGTTCATTTTACGACTTGCTTAGATGGGAAATTTTTCTTCATTTGGCATCGATTTAAAGTTGAATAATTGAATACTGCCCATCTAATTTTTGACATAATTGTTGTCCTTTGATTTCCTGTAGGCCTGTGTTGTTCAGTGTTAATTCAGGAGTGAGTTGTTTTGCAACGGTGCTTGTGCTCACATAGTACCGATTGCTACATGCACTTCACACCGATTTCTACACCGATTAGAGACACCGATTGCTACATGTACTTCATTGATGAGAGTGCTGACGTGTTGTATAACATCAAATGTCTTTACCCTGCCTTAGGGGCCGTTCAAAAACCATGTGACCATTTTTTAAGTCATTTTTAATTCCCCTTTCCCCCTGTGTGGTCGTCTGTGGCCAGATCTTGGACCCCCCAAAAAAACCACATGGCTCATAGTCCCACCACCCCCTCCACGTACTTAAAAAAAATTACACCTTAATGCGTTTTCGACAAATGTGGAACCACTTCGTATAAGATTTGTATTATTGTGCCGTACCAAATTTGGTGATGTGATAGTGTTTGACATGAGAAATCCAACAATAAGTACCCCCATATTCCACTTTCACTTTAATAAACGCAGCTGTTTGATTCATTGTATGAAATATTTACACCAAATTTGTGGGAGATCTGCAAGGGCTGCTAGTAGACTAAACTTCATCCGTGATTTGTAACCGAGACGAAAAGTAGAAAATTGTAACCTAATACGTTCATTGTTATGCAGGCCATCACTGCATTGAATTGTCCCAGTGAAGCACTCGACATTTTAGCCACACAATATTTAAATGAATTTAGCACGAGTGAGGGAAACGCAGTCTACGTTGTTGAAGATTTCTACGACAAGCCGCTGTATCCTTTCACCACCATGCCGGAAATTCAGTTCGGTTGACTGGGGCTGAGAAGTAGGAACAATGTAAGGCTCAGTAAGATGCTATGCGAGAGACTCTTGTACGGGGAAATCACCAAGACATTGGAGATGGCTTTGCCTTCAATGTAATAGCCACGTGGTTTACTTGGAAACCCCCCCCCCCCCATTGTGGTTACTTGTGGCCGAAAGCCGACCTCCCCCAGCCCATGGCCGACCACGTGGCTTTTGAATGACTCCTTATGCTAGATGCACCTATTGTGACGTGTACATTACTGTTGAGAGAGCCGAGATATTTGAAGCTTCAAATATCCATAGACTGCCTTTGCTCTTGTAACACATGTTAAACATGCCAATGGTTGCATGTAATTCATTGTTGAGAGGGTTGAGATGTTGGGCCTTAGGGCTTCGGGCAGATGACCAGGAGTGGTTAACGCTCGTTAAACCCTTTGAAACCCTTTGATGTTGTCCATTTCTTAGAACTGTGAATGTCGTTACCTGGGGAAGGAAACTATATGCAGAGCTAAACACAGTTGCATCAACCTACAAATCTGCAGCAGACCATTCAGTTCGAATGCCATATTGCTGGAGTGTTTCATTCCACAGTTTTAGTGGAACAAATATAATATCGAAACAGACTTTGAGAAATACAATGTAAATTTGCCCGAAGTAAATTACCTAGTGTATGAAGATTTAACACATGACAAATTCGTTATATGTAAAAGGAAAGACAACATCAAACTAAGTATTAGTTAAGTGTAGAGGATGTCGAAAATACACGCAATAGGTAAAAGAATTAGTGTTCTATTAAATTAAATCAAATCACCATAATTGTGCTGACTTGGCTTAAGGCCACGTTTTTTTGTGGTGACACTATCTTTACATTTGTAATTTCAAAGTGTTTTCTCAATGATTATCATAGCGGGAAAAAAGTTGCTACAATAATTGCTGAGAAAACATTTCAAAAACGCAGAGGGCATGAATTTCGAAGGCAGTATCTACTCCTCATCTTAAACCCCACCACCGTTTTTCCTCATAAATTTTCTAGAATGCTTCCTCTGCTGAATTAGTCTTATACTCAGCATGTCACAGTTTTGCTTCAACACTTACTTGTCTGTATTTTCATTATTTTTTGCTGGGGTGGATAGGTGCCATTACTGGTTTACCTAGTGGTTTACCTAGCTGTAAGCTCGCAACAACAGTCGTGCGCATGCTCCAGTAATCGAAACAACGAAATTGGAACCAAATGAACTTTGCTTTGGAAGTCCACATCCTCGAAATAAATATGTCTTTCTATCTTATTGGGCTGCAACACTACGACTTAATACCATTTCAAACTGTAAGCTCTTATCTGAAACGCGGATTCGCACTGTTGCTCATCGCCGAAGTCAACTATTACGAGCCCTATAAGCAGTGTGCAATATCACATACAGCACATGCAGGCAAGGTTTATACGGTAGCAACGATATGCTACGTGGGCCAAAATTGTTGTCAACCGTGCGCTCAGCACCATAACCTTTCAAATCTTGTCTGCCGTGCTAATACGGACTCAGTGTTTTTTGGATGCAACTTCCGTCCTGACATTTTTTTCCCAAACAAAGATGGAGCTAATCCGTTCTGCAGAATGGTCGCTACGTGCTTGACAGAAATAATGTCTTCACAAGAATGACAACAATATACTTCATTGTTGCATCTGCACGTGAGAATGGGTATGAAGCCTTACATTAGCAGTGTAAGGCGTGATTAGTAATTTGATACTGTCACTCGTTTAAGGCTATTGTCTGCTTCCCTCACCCACCTTTAACATTGTTAACAATACTTACTGCAGTTACGACCATGCCATTGAAGCTTTACAGCTTAACTACAATGTAAAACTCTACTTACTGCAGTTACGGCCATGCCATTGAAGCTTTACAGCATAACTACAATGTAAAACTCTTTATTACCCACCTGCATCAAAGGGCACCGAAAATACGAAACTTGTATTATTGATGAGGTATTGGTCTATGGCTCGTTTGTACCACACTTCGTCAATCGCACGAGTGTGCAAATGAATAAAATGACTGCAAACCGAAATACACCGAGTTAGTCAATACATTCAAACGTCAACAATATACATCAGTCGAAAAATTCACACAAATAATTAAATCGATACACGCAAATCGCTGTAAATTACGCCTGGATAAAGGAACCAACAGTACCAGTGTTTTAACTATAGGGAATTTTTTTTTTCTTTTTTGGGAAAAACCACTATTTAAAGAAAACTTTAAAACAGGGCAAAAGGGGGAAAAAATAGGGATCTTCCATATTTCAACTGTGAGATGGCATTGTCTCCTTGTATTGGCTCCTAGTCTCCCATTCCCAACCACAAAATATAGAAACAAAATTGTTATATTGACTTACATAAGATATTTAGAATATTTAGCAATTTTTTCCTTTAGAAGTATTTTTTATTTTTTGTTTTCTAAGTTTTATTAGTTAATATGTGTATCAAACATTTTTAGGAAAAAAAGGCATTTAGTCGCCAAAGTTTAGTAATTTGGTTAAAAAAATTCGGTAAAATCTCAGGAAAGACTATTTTAAGAGATGAAGGATAAAAGGGGAAATTTTATTACAAACAGGGAACTTTTTTTTTTGTTTTATAAAGGGAAACACCTCCTTAGAAAGAACAATGGAAGCACTGAACAGTACAACAGCGAGAAAATTACTTTTCAATACTAATTTTACTGACTGTAGGTGAAATTTAGTAGATTAGTAATTCGGCTGTTCCGAAAACAAGGCCTGTAGATCAGCGGTTTGGTAAACTAGGAAAAGTCTTCCTTTTTCTTACCCATTTTAGAAATGAGGCAAAGGTAATGATTTCAGTATATTGAAGCGGTAATAATTCAGCTTAGTTTATTTACTTACGCAGTACGTATGCATCTGACGCATATAAAACACTGTATTTGTTAGCCACATCCTAGATTTTATTTCTTTGTCTTATAAATTGCGCCTTATTTTACGGAATTGTGTGTACGTAAGCACAAAATAATATGCCACAAAACTTCGCCAGGCTGACTCCCAAGAAAGGCACAAAACACTTTTAGCTCCAGTGTTGCAACAATTATTTTTTTTTTTAAATCTATAAAACGTTTTAAAATGAAAATCAACTATTTAAAAATCGTATTAGGTCAAGATAAATCATTAAAAAAGACCACACAAAATTTTAATTCAACACGTAGGTGCCAAATAATTATGGGTACTACTAGTTAAAATCTCGTATCTGCACAAGTAACTTCTGTGCTGGATGAAAACTTTGGGAATTGTTGAAATGTGGTTGAACTTAGGGTTACAGACAACTGTTACGACAGTTGTAACAGTTTTTTTTCCTGTCTGCTGTGTTAAAATAATTGCTGTAACCAATGTGACCGATTATAACTAGCAAAATAGTCTTTCCCAAAATAACTAACATACATCCTTTACCGTATAACCATTCATTCACTTGGCCTATCGATAAATGTGGTAAGACAGTGGTTTGGAGGTCTGGCTTACCTTCTCAAATCCAAGTCTTGGTATTAAGGTCGAAATGTACGGACACAAATGTGGCTTACTGTACTCGTACAGACTGCCAGCTGTTTCGCTTACCAGCCCAAACTAAAAAAAATGCCCCTTCCCCAATTTTAAAGCTGTAGGAGGACGATAATTAGGAGAGATGGGAGGGGGGTGTAAAGGCTCCAATTTTTCAAGGTTAAAGGGGAAAATCTAAGGAGCCAGGGAGAAAGAAATTGGATGGGGAAGTAGGTAAACAAGTTCTTGATTTATTGGTCAATTATAATTTACCTTACAGTGCATGACATAATTAGTTACACCCAGTTCACATAGAGACAGTAAGACTTAAAAAACGTTTACGCTTACAGTAGCATATTGCCACATGCCTCACAGGAAAGCCCGTCTCCATGCATCATGCGTCAGTTTCTAGTTTTGTTTGATCATGACAGCATTAGACTCCTAACAATGCACCTTCTTATCATTTGTCAGCTAACCAGAAAAGGGTTGATGCATAATTTTTCCAAATAATTAGCGAAATAGCAAACGATTAAAGTGGCACACCTGCGGTTGACCTAATGGCCATTTGGGCACTATTTCCAGTCCGCCCCTGATTGTACTACGTTATTTCTTGTATACATTTTCAAATTGCTCATTTCTGACTTACCTTCAGATTACACACCGATGCGTGTATATTTACTTAGATGTATTAAGTAGAAACAAATGTACAATAGATTCAATAAATACTAAATTATTAATTTTAAAACCGATGGTTTGAATTCCTCACTAACATGAAATGATGCAAATATTTGTTACCTCTATTTTTTGTAGCTAACGATGACCTCAGGCTGAGGTGTAAAAGGCCTATTGCTTTAATTTTCAAAAACACAATTACTCCAGGCTTCACTTATTTCCTGGTAAATTCTATATTCCAATCGATACTGGTTCAATCTTATGGCGACGGGCAAATGAAGGAAACATTAGGTGGCCGAAAACTGAAATTTTATTACATTTGTTTACTTAAACAGTCTGAAGATGCATTATTTCATAAAAGTATGACTTACGGCTCTGTTTGGTTGCCTAGCTCCTCCTCCGGTAGTAGATCTTCCCACCGTGTCAGACCACTTCGAGTAGCAACAAAGGTAAGGGTGACACCGTTCTTGCGTGCAAATCCGGTGCTGAAAGGCGACCACAGCAGTTAGACGTGATCTTTGAATAGTAAATAACATGACAACAGGAGACTAAAGCCTATACAAAGGTATACTGCTCCGAGAAATATAACTCACGACACAGACTACGTATAAACTGATGTCAGAACATAATTGCTGCACATGGCACCAACTTTTTCGCACAACAATTTAACACTTACATGAAAATAAGTTTTCTTAATTTTTGTGCAGGTGTTAAATTTCAAGTTAAAAAGCTTTTACCATAGGTGCAACAAATAGCACATATGACATCTGGCCATATTCACTTCCGCGATAACGTTGGATTCCTAACACCGAGTACGGAACCAGACAAACAGATTAGCGCGTGCAATCATTTTTCGGTAGAAAAGATTACAGCAGACATTCCAAATTTTAGTTTATTACGTGAAATTCGATCTGATAATATGAAGTCCTACATTCAAAAGGACCATGGTTAAAATGCAAGAAAAGATATATTTTTATATAACGAAAAAAAATGTATCTGAATAATTGTCAAATTTACTCAAGTTACATAAATGCACAATGAAAATTAATTCAAAGAAATGTAGACAAAAAAATCTACAGCTGTGTTAGATTCTACGTCGTGATAATTGCTGCTATGGTTTAACAACTTTATTAACACCTAAAGTGCATAAATTTGGGAACTGGTCCGAACAATCTCAAGACACCAAATACATTACAGTAAACCTCTACTACGAAATATAGACGACATAACGTAGATAACAGTCAATACAACTCTATAAAAGGAACGCATGTAGATGGTAATAGTACATCCGGAAGGTGTTCACGTTACCTGTTTATTAAAGCCAGTAGCAGACCTAGTGGGCTTAACACATTAAACAACGAGGAATAGTTAGTTATGGGGCAGTGAGCAGGATTGATGGGAGGGTGAACTGCTGAGATGCGAAGATGGCTCTCTTTGATCGTGGTGACTTTTTGCTTAACCCATGAATGATAGTAGATATTGCTCTAACGTGCATGCCTTGAAATAATTGTTTGGTAAAAAAAAATTGAGTTAATTTATTTTTTAATTCGGACAGTAGGTTTTTCGTGCCTCATACTGAGGGCATCTTCAGCTACACAAAACTGGCAAAAAATATTTGGATCATTTCACACAAGTGAAGAACTCGAACCATTGGTTTTCAGATTACGCCCCAACCTACCCTTGCAAACAGCTACGAAGCAATGCTCTGTACTGCATTGACTCAAGAATTGATTCTTTTGAATCTTGATTCCGTACAGTGCAGGGCATTCCTTCATTTGTATCGATTTGTGGGGGTGCAAATGAAGTTTTATTGTTGTATGGCACAGAGCTGGTTTTATTGTATTGTTTTATTGCATAGAGCTTTAGTACCTGTGCGATATTAAAGCTCTGTTTGAATTAACCTTTGAATTAAGTTACGTGCCCCAGAACGTTGAATTCCTTTATGTTACAAACAGGAAATCAACTTGCAAGGGCAAGTAGATTCCTGTTAGTTTGAATACTGGTGGTCGAGTTCTTCAAGTCGATGAAATGAAGTAAATATTTTTTACCAATATTTTTTGATCCTGACAATATGTGCCTCAGTCTGAGGCACAAAAGGCCTACTGTTTTAATTTAAAAAATACAATCACTCCAGGCTTCATTTATTTCCTGGTAAATCCTGTATTATATTCCATAATGTTTCAACCTTATGTCGACTGGAAAATGACGGAGGTATTAGGAGGAAAACTGAATATTTTTTTTTGCATCAAAAGCTTAAAGAGTTTCGTTGGGATACGTGGGGTGCTGGACGATGTTAAAGCTCCTTGCCAGCATACAATGTTTTTTTTTAAATACTAGTTGCCTCCGCCGTATAAGGAATTTAAAAAAATCCTGATCTTCAAGTGAAGACGTCATCCTGGTAATTGGGTCGTCTACAAACTTGAAGAATATGATACTTAATAAACTCTAAGCAACATGGCTGCAAATTAAAGGGCCGAGTGAAGATCACGAATTTACTGAATTACATAGGATCACTTTAGGATTCACACCTTATTCATCATGCTGCTTGATTGAAACTTCTGTTTCCTAAGCTATTTTTTTTTTCAATAGCTGTTGTTTTAATTTTACTTACCACACTATGTTTTACTATAAGATGCATTTGTTGCAATTGTTAGTTTGTTGGTGCATTTGTGGCTCTTAGAATTTCCAGATCTTTACAGAGTGGAACAGATTACCGAGATGATGCAGTGAGGTAAATTAAACAACTAAGTAATAACCTAAATCTTTCGAAGAACTAACCTGGGTATATGCTAAAAAGCACTATTGGAAATACTCAATTCACTGTATGGAAAAATGACTGAAAATGGCGAGAGACTGTGCCAGCCTCCATGTTTTGCATTGTTGGAAGGCTCAACCATTTCAAAATGAAATCTTACACTTATACCCTCATTAATACTTTTAGAATGTCGATGCTAGTTGGTCTGCAATAACTGTACAGTAAACTAGTATACAGTGATGGGCTGCAGATTAGAGCAATATTTACAGTGATATTTTAAACATTCGTGAAACTTTACTTTGAAATAACGACTACCTTTTATTGATCTGCAGGGACATTGATGCATTGATTCTGATCCAGCACACAGATCCTTACCATTTATAACCAGCTACAGCTATTCTTTAATGTAACGAGAGTAAAAAATCGAAGGTACTTACAAAGTCCTGATCAGACCTAAATATTTTACACATACCTGTTTCCAGAAGCATTTACTGACTCAAAAAATACAACACAGACATACCGCAATGTATAAACATTATAAGAAGAAATTAAAAAAACAATGTTACCTACCGCCATTGTCAGCATCGATCTCCCAATGACCACTGATCTCAGAACAATTGTTTCTGATATCAAATACCTCTTAATAGGAATAGATGACATCAGACTTGCAATAAATATTTTTATTTGCAATTTTGCAGATTTTGTGACTAAATTTAGCCACAATATTTTTATTGACCACAAGGGCCAACCAAAGTATACGATCAATCTCAAAAATGCATCATTTCGACCAAAATAAAAATTCCAAATTCAAGTATATTTCCGTTTTCACTTTACTCATAGTGTTTAATGTACGTAATATACTTGCCAGTGCACATAGTTAATAATAATTCAGTGGCATACATGTTTATTTTGCGATACATCTATTGAAAATTTGAAACTGTGATCAGTGCTCATTAACAATTCAACAGGTTACCCAAATGTAACCAAAGTGTTAACATAGTTTCACTCTAATACTATTACACTTTGAAGTACGTGTACAAAGTATCGCTGAAGTCATCTGCCAGGAAGCAATATGAAAAACCTAAGCCTTAAACCAAAGTAATGTTCAAGTTTTAATCGTTAAAGTTAGAATAAAAATTAAGGCACTGAAAGATGACTTTTGATACATTTTGCACAAGATATATAAAGTATCATACTACTAATGTTTCCTTACAGTAACCGAAGTTCCTGTGTGCACAGCCATGTATGAAAATAAATCGTTAGTTAATTCAAAGGGTCAGTTTTTGTTTTTATGTACCACTGATTTTAAAACTTATAGCAGATTGGAAAAAAATCATTCAATCAAGGGAAATAAAACTATTTCTTCATCTTTTGCTGAGGTACATCACGAGTAAAGTTTTGTCCGACTGTAAACTAATAAAGAAGCAGATTACGTGAATGCCAGGCAAATTTTCAGTCACGTTAATGTACACAATGGCACCATAACAATAAATACTTTATACTAAGTGTTCCTTATTTAATTTTCTTGCAGACTTTATAAAAAAATTGAAATTGAAAAAATTTGTTCTTACAAATGGAAATGTTGTGAAACTGGGTTAATACTTGAAGTATTATTTGTAGGTAACTAAACCACCTTAATTTGATTTTAACAGTGAACTTCTACTGCATAAAGTTCTGTTGGATTAAAGTTTGATGAAACACGCTTGAGCATAAAGCACCATAAAGAATTGAAATGAATCACAATGGGTCCAATGTGAGAAAACACGTATCTGGGTCAGAAAGGTTAGACATGATAAAGCATAAAATTAAAATTCTCACCCACATATAGCAGGAAATCGTAGCCTTAATATTTCGAGCAGCAATCCAGCCGTCTTTGTCTGGAGGAAACATTTTTTAAACATGATGATGAACGATGAAGAAGATGGGTGGAGCTGTGAGACGACGACTGGAACAGTCGGCCCAATAGCTGCACTTGTCATCTTCATCCTTCATATCATCAAGAGTGATGAAGAGGGCTGTATTGCAGTTGAAGTACTGAGGCAATGATTACTGCCAGTATGTGGATGATAATTTCAATTTTGTGCTTCATCATGGGTCCAGTGTATTCGTTATTAGGAAAAAAAAGTTGGCCAAACTAGCAGGCGACGATTGCGCTGCTGGGAAGACTAAAATATTGAGTTATATGGTTCTCTTAACCGAAAAAATTATCATCACTGGAACCAAACTCACAAATGGCAAAATGTTGGAATAAAACGTTAGCCTTACAACTGTTTAAGAATGGCAAATTCACTCATTCTACCGTACGACAACAAAGAATTTGTAAGCTAAAATAATGGCTGTTATTGCCTTTATTTCACAATTTTCTACTTATTAAAACCTAATAAAAAAATTTGGAATTGAAAAAAAAAAAATTTTGGATATTCCAAACTTTACTTGTTCAGATATTTAAAAAAAAATATCTGTAAGCAAATTTAAAGGTACCAAATTTTCTGAGCAGACGTAAGTACCCAAAGGCAATTTAGTTTCATTGAAACATGGCTCTGCACACTATGGTGGTTTGAATCCATCTGCTGGGCTAGAATCATGCATGTAACACCCTGTCAGGTTTAATCCTCCCCTCCTTTTTGTCCTAACGAGAACCATCTTGCATCTTCGCAGAACGTACGACTTAGAACAAGACTGGGTGATTAGGCCCTTGGCTTAATAATTTTACTACTTTAAACATGGCAACTAGGAACTGGCCAATGGGGTTAGAGTTTATAATAATGACGCCAATAAATATGAACATGTTTACAGTTTAATCACTGTAATGCAATGCTTGTAAATAACAAAAATGTCAGTTAGTTGATGAAAAGTGAATGTAATTATTAGCAACTTTTTGGAGAAAGGATAAAAAATGTAGGTCACATGTGTACTGGGGCTCGTATAAAGAATGAAACCCAAAATGCCGTAAGCTCTCAGATCTCCTGGAAATGGATACAAGCTATTTACTTTTGGCGTATACACTTTTTCTATTCACACTTTTTTTTCTATCTTTTCAAGACTAGAATTTGCCTTTTTTTTTGGTGGTAGGGCAGACTGTTATATTATACAACTTCCAATTTTTTCATTCCATCATGGACAGTTTCTTTTGTTTTGGTAATTCAGTTCTTAGATATGAGCTCACATTTCAAGTTGAATATTATTTTAATTCAACTTGGCTTACTGTATGCTCAGTTTCAAAGGTTACTGTGAAGATAGTAACACTTAGTGGATTTTAAGAAAACATCTTACAGGAAAGCCATGATTCCGTGTGATTTTTCAAATTCTGAAGTGAGCATTAAAAACATAGTGGATGTTTGAGTGAGAGTATGAAGGAATATGCCAATAAATGAAAAAAATTAAATTTGACGTTTTTAGAAAATCGTTCAGCCACACCCAGTCTTGTTCTCCATCAAAGAATGAATGGAACTTTAATGAAACCCTTCTTCACAGGAAAATAGCACTTTCAGGCCAAGTTCTTAGTTCTGTTCGAACTTCTTAACTTTCTCCTCCTAGTTGAGAGTTTACCGAGTGAAATATTATTTTCTTGTAAAATTATCACGCACCCTGCATGTTGTTTCATATTACATAGTTGTTAAATTTAATTTACATATTTTAAGTTCATAGTCTGTAATTTACTGCCAATTGCTCATCCGTAAAATTTTTACGTAATTCTTTTCACTCTTGGAAAAAATATTAGTCACGCAAATGAGACAAAAACAGTGACAAAGCCAAAAATATGGAATTCTCCGGGGTTCTTTTTCCATGAAAAAAAAAAGATAAAGCATGATAAGGTAGCGTTAAGTAGCGTGTCTCATCCCCCTTTCGTTCATTTTTTTTTTTGGCAGTTTATGACAATTTTATCAGTATGCTCACTAGGAAAAGAAAAGTCAGGCCTTTCGTGTATGAACCATTAACCATGAAAGTTGGCACATTGTAAAACAATGAGCATTTAAGCTACTCAAACAAGCAAGAAATCCTACTGCAGATTTATGTCAGTGGCCCTGAATGTAAATTTTATTTTTTTGAAGTCTACAAATAATTCCCCTTTCCCCTCCGGCGGTCAAGCTTAGAAACAAAGGATTCACTAAAGGCTAATGTTAGAATTTTTTTTTGATTAGCCTTATCAACCAAAAAGTTAAAAATATTGAAATAGTAACAAATAAGGGATAAACTCCAAGTAAGTCAGGGAAAAAAGAACATACTTCATTATCAATGAACACACAACAAATGAACCAGTCATAAATGCTTGAAGCACCAACTTTAGAGAAAATTTTGCCCTTTTCTGTGTATCTTGTGCGACACCTGCAGTACTACTATATTTAAACTACACCTTGCTTGCTACTTTAAGCCTTTGAAAACTAATTAACAAATCCAGCATGTGTTGACCTATTTTGCAATTTCTGTCTGGATACTGTGGCAACAATAATGGTTTTAAAATCTAAGATTTGAAGAGCATCGCGTTCTGTGCCCAAGTAGCATAACACAGTAAAGATGTGTGCACTGATTCACATGCATTATTAAACTGCAATAAATTATTCCCTATTCAGTTCAGTGGCAGAGCAAAGAATATGGGGGAGTGCCTCAGAGCGGCCTAGCTAGGGTTTATGGGAACCACTGACAGGTACAATTGGGATCCCTCACCACATACTTTTCTTCTAATGTCATTAAAATTGTTTGAAACTAAAGCAGATTATACTATGCAACAATTTTTATATTTTGGGCTGTAAAACAACAGTTTTGTAAAGCTTCCTAAAATGTACGGTATGTGACTACAAACGTGCACTTTGCATTTTATTCAGGTTATAACATTTTTAGGCATCCTTTCGCATTACCAAATTTTGCTAGACAGTGTAAGACACAAATAAAAAGTAGACTTTGAGAAGTTCAGGCACTGCTGCATGGTGCCAACCATGACAAGCCAAGACATGCAACATGTTTAGAACACTGGTTTGGTTTTGTAGCTCTTCTTTGAACTATTTCTTTTTTGTTTTGAAAAAGAGACCCCTTAAAGATTTAAAAAAAAAACAGGCATAAAAAATAATTCAATTTTCACCAACAATTTATTTACACAAAAGAACAGGGCATGTGATGCTAGTGGCGTAATTATTCTGTAACAGGATTTGGTTAATTATTTCATTCTTAAGCTAGTTTTAGTGATTAATAATTGCACGAGATTAAAAATGTATCACATATTTTTATTACAACAAAAATAACTGATCAGAAAATCCAATTTCATTTTTTGCAGTTTTAGTTACCTGTCAAAGTACAAATTTGTCCAGTAGGTCTACGCTCTTTTATTCTTTCTCTAAAATAAGCTACCGTGGTTCTCAAAAGTTCCCTCGTAACAGTCAGGTGCTGCAGTAACCCTTATTACTGGGTAAGAAATAAGAAAACTTACCGAAAAGGGTGAGCATTTAATAGTGAAATTAATTTTGGTGGATTAATGTTTGCATAGTGCCATTTCTCACGACTAATTCTAATTTGTTAGCCTGTAACTCTGTAATTATGAGTGACTTATTTAACAACACTTCATCAGGTTTTTAAATGGAACAAAATAAAAGTAAAAATTTGTCCTCTATACGATTTTAGGTGTTCGTGAAAACCAATGCATTTTTTTCTTTAAGACCTAATGAAACTATAACATTTTCTTTAGAGGAGCTGTGGAGGTGCCTTACATTATTGTGGGAAAAACTTTTGTCTAAATCATAGTGCCAAACTTTATATTTTTGCCCATTTTTTACCAATCTTTGACGTTCCCATTTATCATTTTAACTAGCTTGAAATGAGCTTTTCAATGGTTAATGTTTCAGGCTTCTTGATCATACAACTAGGAAGTTACTGGTATTTACCAAAAGTAACAAAAAAAACCATTAAATACACTAAATGGTATAAATAACATAGTTGCAAAATAGTATTGTTGTGTAGGCCGACTACATACACTCTTAAAGCTTTGAGCTTTGCGTGTCAAAGAAACATGGTCGGTTAAATAAAATAAAATGTTTCGTAAATTTACAACCTCACCTATAAATCACACAATTTTTTTTGCATAGTCTAATAGCTGAACATTTTCCCTTTGGGGATAATCACTGCCATAAATCCTTCCTAAAGTGATTAAAACAGTCAGCACTAAATTTTGGAACAGATGTGAAACTTGTTAAAAATAAACACGCACAGCGAATTGACACCCAAAAATAGAAAACAATTTTATACAATTGTGTTACGAAACTGTATTACGAAATCATAACTTCAAAACTATCATGTTATCATATTGTAGAAAAGTTATCGATACTGTCACTGCAATTCAAAATGCACATTTTGGGCACACGCAAACGTGTTTGAAATCCAAGAAAACTGTTGCTGCCATTGTCAATGAAAAAGTAAAGAAAAGTAAGCCTTTTGTTTTTGTGTTTTGAGTTTTGTTTATCCATGTACATTAAAAACATGCTAAAGTTGGTGCTCAAACATCTAATTTTCCCCCAAAATCAATAGCAATTCTCACTTGTTCAAGCACTTTTTCATTCAGATGGCTTTTGACAGTTAATTTAAGTTGTCTAATTGTTTGTTCGTAAATTCCTGTAAAAGACTGGCCCGAGAGTCTGTTAAGGATTACCACAGAATTTTCACACTGCTGTTAACTGCTTTATCAGTTTGAAGATGAGGGCTAAGTAATCTTGCAAGGCCCACAGACAGTTATAAATGAAGCTGTATACTGTTTCATATATGCAGACTGTGATATAGACAGAACATATATAAACTACATGCATAGTTCGTATTTTTTAAAGGTTGCTGTATGCTCAATTGCTCATCTTATTAGGAAAGCCCAAGGGTAGATAGGAAAACGGATAATGTTTGTGGGTAGGCAACTATGAAAAAAATAGTCCAATCATGATAATTTTACAATAAGCACAGGCATTCAAAAGTTAAACGCTCAGCGTAAGTCCAGGAATTGGATCCCTGTTGAGCATTGCTAAGTTGTTTACCACTCAATGTGTTTTCAAAATGCATGGCTATTCGAACGTAAACAATTCTCCACGTATTATCTTAAAAAATGAGCAACACTAGGGTGGGGTAGGAGTTAGAGGAAGCATTCTGGATATGGCATTCAAACACTCTACATGACGATTAGAGTAAAAGAGAGACTGCTAACTTTCGTCAAATTTCTTGTCGTTTGTGCATCTGATATATCTTCACTTTTCTTTTTGCCACACTTTTCTTAAACCGCCATATTGGATTTGCCACTGCGCTGTAGTTTGAAACAGCAAGCTACAGCTTAATGAAAATTTACCAAAAAACTGTCATTGCTGATGTTTACAATGATACAAAAATCTCAAGTATGTCTTCTGCACCACGAGAAGATAAATGTTCAACTGCATATCTCATCTCTTATTAATGTGTAAAATGTGCAGAATCAGTATGAATAAAACACTAAATCAGTAGCACAGGCGACAAATCAACACACTTATATTTCGGCATCAACGAGAAATTGAAGCGTATCGCGTTCTCTGAAGGAGGTATCGCTTCAATTTCTCGTTGATACCGAAATATAAGTGTGTTGATTTGTCCCCTGTGCTACTGGCTTAGTGTTTTATTCATCTCTTATTAATAGCTCTGTGGAGTGATGGAACTTGCCAGTCCTCTATTTGCTAGTTGGCCTTGGGCAGAGTTAACCTCCTGGCGATGTGACACGATGGGCCTTGGTTTGTTGGGACATGGACGCTCATGTTTTCATCCCCATCATCCTGGCGTTCATTAAGTTGACCCCTTGGGCTTGTCTTGCGTCTGATGTCCTTGTGCCCTCAAGTTCATTTAGTGCTGGCACTTCCCACTGCATTGGGCCCTGGGGGCAACCAGTGGAATATTGTGGCCTCTTTCATTATATAACAATTTGTTATGCATATAATGCAATGTAAAAGACTATACATACAATTGTGTGAAAGGCTTCCCACACATGCGTGAACCAAAATTTTTGCTCTACTCTTACCTTTGGTTTTTCTTCAATTATCTACTTTTGCTCGACCAATGCGGACCAGTTTAGGGTCCGCTCTTTTGGCCTTATGCAGGTTTGGCCTTTAAAAATTTAGGACTACTGAAGGAAAGCCAAAAAGGTTTATAGGCGAACATTCGTAAACATCAACCACCGAAAATTCTGTAAGTCGTGCCAAGCCTTTTAACTTCCCTTCTTCTAAACATGCCATGTTAAAATAAACTCCACATGTCAGTTACTGAGTTCCAGCCTAGACGTTCATTTTATTTCCATTTTTTACAAATTAACCAGAAGTGTGATACCATTCACCCGCAACTTTTAGTCGCACTATCTGTTCATAAGAACCCTGTACTATTTCAAATGTGGTGTATTTTTACAGCTGGGAAAATTATCCAGAGGAACAGTGCGGACATCATTAGTGATGCACTTCCATACTAGAAAGGGTTGCAATCACCACTAAATGATTCCTTTGCTGAGAAGCCGCTGATAGTGCCGACATTGCCTTTCTCAAACTGCCATTGCAGTCTGCCAACAACTTGGAATCACAAATCATGCTCAAAACAAATAAAAAAAAACTTTCCATTGCCCTTGGCACAACTTTGCTAAGGGGACCTACGCATGAAGTTTTGACAAACGATATTTTAATATTCAGATAAATCTCTATTGCAGAAGTGTTAACCTGAAGTGCAGCTTGACTTCACTGACCAAGTGAGAATTGCCATTCACATTTCCTGCACAATTCCGGCAGATACTTACGTCGCGTGATCTTGCGTATTAAGGGGTGCAGTGGCCTTCTTGCCAAAGACATTGGTTACCTCAGCGTCAAAAACGATACTTTGGATGAGTTCACGGTCGCCTGGTAATGGAACAAGTGGAGATCAACATTGTGGTAACATGTTAAAAATAACCATTACTTTTAAACGACTAACACCAGTGGTGCTAAGGCTTTTGAAATTACGATATCAAGTAATGTAATGCTGACATCAACAGCTGAACTTACAGTAAAACTCATTCTTGTCTTTAATATTGAAGTTCTTTTGAGCTGTAAGCAAAAAAAAAGTATGTTAAACATAAAATTTGCATGAACAAATTTATTTGTATTTATTTCTAATATAAACTTTAAAATACCAACATTGACAATGCTAGTTGATACCTTCACAGTAGGCATCATACCAACAATGATGAACTGTTTAAAGCATTGTAGATTGATGTATTATTTATTTATTTAGAGTGGGCGTATAGCTTTGGGCTGTGGGCCCAATAATATTTCATTCTCTCTCTCAGTTACATAAAAAGAAACGAAAATTGTTGATTTAACGTCAATTCAACTGTTGGCTAGCTCACAACAGAGAGGGACAATTCTGTTAGAAATTCCTAGGATCTTTTAAATTTCATATCCATAAGAGTGCATTTCCAGGGCTTCTCTATCAAAATGGACACTGCAGGGACAATGCCAGATTTTGAACCAGGACACATGAGATCAGAGTTGGAACTCGGTCACATTTTTTGATCCAGTGGCTGAAGAATTTTCAGATTCGTGATCCAGAGACTCGGTTATCTAGCTGACTCGGTGATCCGACACGAACTGGTGACCCAAACGAGTTAGTTGATCCAAGTGTCCCAACTTTCCAGAAACCACATTGTAGGTTAGATAATTCTTTGCAATCGACATAATTAAAACATAAGCAGCTTCTTGGTCAGAGTGAAGAAATTTGCAAGAGAATATCAATCGCTTCAACTTGCAAGGTAAAAAGATAAAGAACTTAGTTGCTGTAAAACGTGTAGGTACGTTCGGAACATCTGCTGGCTATTAATAAATTAAGCCAAACCGTTGTGCAATGAATTTAAAAAAAAGCAACAACTGTGTAACAACTTGGTTGCAGGTTATATGGCTCAGTTGGTCAATGGGTCATTCCAGTGACCTCTGGATCTGGGTGGCTGATCAGTGACTGGTTCCAACTGTGGCTGTACTAACTGCCCAGCCACCCAGACCCCTATAGGCACAGTGTCAGTGCTAGGAAAGTGATTTATGAAACCACAGTATAAGCTATTTTTTCAGCAAACTGTTAAACTTTATAGGAGTTGAAAGAATAGCTGTGACAAAGGAACAAGCATGTGCTAAATCAATGAAACAAAAGCTGACAAATTTGTTATGTCCTTGTGACATGGAACTTTGTCTGCGTACATCAGCTTTACATGACTTTTCTGCGGGAAGGCAGATGTCGACTTGGCACATCTGCTATTATTAAGAATGTACACTGTGTAGCTTTAAGAGATGTTTATTTTCCTACATGGCGCAGACGTAAAACATTCCAGTGAATATCGTATTTGGATATATTTCCTTGGTGCACCTCTTTGATAAAACGTAATATATTTTAAGTTTAATGTTAAAATGGCTTCACACCACATTTGAAATTATTTTAATACGCAGTTTAGTATGGTTAAATCCACACATATTAGTCAGTAGTGAGAAAGTTAGGGAAGGCAGTAGGGTCCATTCAGGCCTAAGTAGAAGTTGTATAAAGCACTCTGTTTAGTGCAGTCTGTGTTTTCCAAGTCGCAACCAAAATATATTTTTCAAAAAGTTCAAATAATATATTGTGCCATGCATACTTTTTTTGAACTGTTTAGTATTTTTCTGCAGATCACAACATCGATAGCCATTTGTTTAGGGCAAATAAAAAAATACCTTTGTTTATTTGCGTAATCTACAGCTAAATCTACCAAGCGAGCGGGTGGCTTTTTTTTT
>JAHWFP010184881.1:0-38086 GCA_023313725.1 Lithobius niger | reverse complement strand
ACTTTACCTTTAAATAATTAATGTTTACCATTAAAAGTTGGGTAGAAGGTTGAGCAAACGAATCTTACTTATGCTTTTAATAATCAATTAGAAGTGTGATTTATTTTTTCTTGTAATGACTACTAACACGTTCTGTTTACGATTAGGTTGGCGAGTTAGGCTAACTCCAGGATCTGCAGTAATGATGGAGCGTTCTTAGTTTGCCGTTTGAACTGAACGTCACTTCTTCTCCGACACACACCGACAGACTAGGAGAAACCGACTACGATTTATTGATCATCCCTTGATATCAGTACACTACGGATTGGCATATCCAAATTAGTTAAATATTTACATCATTCAGCATTGACTTAATTTGTTCAAATGCCCACTCACATGAAAAATTTTAAACATGGTTGAATCTCATTCTTCAACCTTTTGTTTAGTTCTTTAGTAAATTTTTGGGGGCAGAAATTGTCCATTTTTAGAGGTGATCTTAACAGCAACAGCCATGGTGTTGGCAAACTACTTGCTTGTATTTACTAATTTATAATGTCACGCCGGAGAAGTTCACCTCAGACTTGTCTTAAAAGGGCGGAGATAACAAAATTTTTCATTTAGAAATTAAAAGATAGGGTAATTTTTTTTAATGAAAATTTATTTGTATAGTTTTATTCATAACGTTCTGCTTTAATTTCCAATTGTTATTTAATTTGTCAAGTTCCAAAAAAGGCACGGTTGATAGTTAAAACAAAGAAATTCAGCCAGAATAAACATAGCTAATTGTTACACTTTCACTGTGTCTATCAAAATGTGAACTCCAGTTTTTTTAAGAGGATCTATAATGGTTTCCATAGATCTTTCATAATTGTTGCAGTTTTATTACTTAATTATCAATTTACCCAGGAATAGTACCCAGGTTAAGGAGGTAGTTTACTCAGGAATTTTCATAGATTCACCAATCCACATCACATGATATTTTTATTTATTTTGGGCTAATGCAAGAGTGTAAAAAAAGCCCAGTAATGTGGATCGATGGATTCACAAAGATTCGGGGGTAAAATAAAACCGTTCACCTAATTTAGCTATGTGGAAAAGAAATTAAAGTACTTTAGGGTTCATGAGTAAGAATGATTTACATTGAGCTGTAAGACTGTAACTCAATCACCAAATAAAAAGAAAAAGAAAATGTATCACAACCCATACCTTTAATTTTGTGTGACCCTGACCCAGGACTCGAACACTTTTTGATTAATCTACTTAGTCTAAAGACAAAAAAATAACATCTTCAAGCTATCGGCATTAGAGAGAAGAGGCAGGCAAGTACTGAAAATTGCCACCATTTTTTTATGGATAATCTGACCAGGTTGGATTTTTTCATCGCAAAAGTTTTGTTGAATCACTTGACGCACCCTTAAAGCAAGTTTTTAGTTCATAGCGTATTCTTCATAGTATCATGACTGTTCATTTGCCCAGCAACCCGTTTAACCCACTCTATAAACTTAATTATTTATATAAAAAAAAATAGATGCTGTTCTACATCTTACACCTTACCATGTTATCCAAGTGAATCTTGACTGACATGCTTGTGGAATTAGTTACCCGGTCAATCAAGTCTTTTCGTAACTGAAAAATAATGTTGGCAATTTAGTAAAATTCAGATAAATAGACAAATATTAAAGTAATATCCGTACCGTTTATTGATATACAATAATTAGTAAATTTATAATTAAGAAAATGACTCTCGTTGGTTTTTATTTTTCTTTAAAGGAAAGAAACAAACACGTCTTTAAGAGAGAAAAAAAACCTAACGACAACCGGAAGCTTGTTTACTTGAAATCAAGTAGTTGCTACGTTTTAGCTTGCTGGCCAGTCCAGTTTTGTGCTTGTTAAAGGACGATTGTTAGTAGACATGGTATGAAAAGGTTCTGGAATTATTGTCCTTGGCAAAAACTTACAAGCAATTTGTTTACAATCTCATTCCCCAGTTATCCCGGTCAGAAAAGGGGCTTTGATTGCATCCTTTGCACGAGCCTTTTTGACTATGTCATGAATTTCGCTGCGTCACAAGGCAAACTATTGGAAACTTATCCAGTAACCTTACTCCGAAGTGCAGAAAACTAACGTAATGTAAATTATAAAATTCTTTCCGGTAAGGAATAATAAGTGTTGACATTTAAAGGGAAAATGGGAAAATCCTTCTTGCCTCATAAACATCTTATGCAGCATGTTGGTATCGTGTCACAGACTAGGGAAAGAAAAATAAGCTATGCGCCGACATCACCCAACAATGACCAGCGTAGCCATGTTGGCATGGGATCAATTGGCTCACGCAGTATCATCCACAGAGAGGCTGCTGCCATCATAATGATGCATCTTGGTTAAAGTTTAAATGTCTAACCATGCAAACTTAAAGATGACTGGCATATTGTAAGTAATAGTCCCCAATATTCAATCTAGTCACAACGTTTTAGATAAAATTTATAACAAAGGAATGACTTACAGTGTCTGTATTAAAGCATTGTGAGTGTACTTTATGCAAAGTATCGAGGACAGGGACAATGCTAGAATCACTTTACTGGGGAAGCCGGCAATGGGGCGGCAATTTTATCCAGAGAGGCGAACCGAAAAATTCGACTTTTGTGCCCCCCCCCAAAAAAAAAAACAAAAAAAAAGTTAAAAATAACACTCTTGGAATTCTCTTTCTCACACCCAACGTTCTTAACTGTTTTCTACCCTATTTTTGGGGGAATATATTTAAATCCAGTTGAAAAAAGATAAAGATTTTACAACTCTGACCGTAACGACTAGGCGCTAATCCTTCCTGTAACCAGAATTTTTGTTTGTTTATACGTTTGTTTTGATCTGACGGGTGGGGGGGGGGGGGCCACCGAGGGTAGGGGGGGGGGAGTATGGCCCCCAAACCCATGGCCCCCCCCCCCCCCCCCCCTCGTTACTTCCGTTCCTGATTGAGAAACGTTGATGCAAATTTCGTTCAAAGTGTTTTAACATAAGTTGTTGAATCATAAATTTTGCAGCCATTCACGCCCTGAAGGAGAGTAATCCACAAACAGAGAAGACAGCGTAGCAGAGAAGACAAAATTTTTCTGACAAAATTTCATCGTCCAATATTGTACATTCAGCAGGGTCACAATTTAACAGTAAGGGAAAAGTATTCTGGAATGGTAAATGTAGGTAAAACGATGGTTTCGTTATCAGTTGATGACTGGGTACCGCAAAAGGTCACCAGTTGGTTAAAATCACCTTTGTTTAACCAGGTTCGAGCACCATCTGTGGAACTCGCTTGAAAGAGCCGGGAATTGGTCCACTGTTTGCGTTAATTCCACACAGTTACCGCATCGACAGATGGCTTTTAGAGCATGCCACCAACCAAAGTCCCGATGCACCCCGTGAACCTTGTGAGGGGTCCTGGGGTACCCCGAAAAATTACACAAGCACAGCCCAGTGGGCAGAGTGGTCCGCTACCAGCCAAACGAATGCTGGATGGAACCCCATGACCGACGGAGGTTTGCCTTAAAAAAACACTTTAAAAGGCCTCTGATAATGCGAGAAAGATACCCCTGTCCAGTAGGGGGCAGCCACTTTTGATTAATATCTCTCTTTCAAATGAACAGACAACCTTTAGAAGGAAACCGAAGGAAAACAACGTCCGAATAAAGTCCCAATGCATGCTGCAAACATTGTGAGGGGACCGTGGGGACCCCCGAACAATGTGATTAAGCACAGACAGCTCAGTGGTCAGAGGGGTCAGCCACATGAGTGCTGGTCGAATCCTGTGACTGACTAAGGTACATACGAGACAGGCTGACGATACGAAAGAGTTAGAAATTTACACGCCACTCACGGTGCCCTCAACCAGATTAAGGATTAAATTATTAATGGGCAAAAAAAGCTTTTCTTACAAGTAAATGTTAATAATTTAGTTAGTTCAGTTAGCCGGTTTCATTTGTTCATGCTAAAATTTTCTTATTACCTGCATTTCTAAATCTCGCCATCCAACACAGCAGTTAAACTTAGAACCAAAGAAACAAAATGAACGTGATAAACAGAATAAAAATAATCAGAATGCAAAGAACACAAATAAATCAAACAATTTCATTTAAATCATTTGTAAACAAAAAAAAACACACACAGACATAAAATGTACAAGTTTAAACTGTACGAGTGCATTTTATGTCTATGCACTTTTGAATGGTTTATGTATAAATAATATTACACATCTTCAATTTTATTTTAATTAAATAACATTAAATTGTACGTCACTCACCTTCATAACCATTGGGTCTTTTTCCTGAAACAGTAATTGTAATAAATGAGTTAAGTGCAAACACAAAATCTTTAACACTAAAAGCAATAATAAATCTACCTTAATCAAATTTAATCTTTAATCATTCTGAAGTAACATGCATGAACGAGCTTCAAATTCACATAATTTTAGTTTTTGTTTTATTAATTACTAGCATCGTACCCAGCTTCGCCCGGGGATTTGTTTGACCCGTGGTTGTTTCCCGTATTTGCTCGGTGCTGCCTGATCGTTCACTGTAACAGTCGATTTTTGTTTGTGTAACACTCCCCCTTTCCGCCAATCCTCTCCCTCCCCTCTCCCCTCCTCCTTTTATCCCGTCTTCTCCCTCTCGGTTTCATTCCCTTTCTCCTCTTTGCTATACTTAGTTGAACATGTACCCGGCTCCCGTGCTTGACTTTGGGGCCCCCCCCCCCCCACTCCCAGTCTTTCGCTGTGGCTTAAGCGATGCGTACCGTGTGAAAAAGAAGTGTGCATGACGTCATGTAACACTTGCCCTTGAGATTACCACGGTGTTTAGTTAGAAGGATAATTGTTAGAGTAAATTGTTAGTCGAGGCAACAATGTGCCAATTTCAACTCCTTTTCAGGGCAACAACGTCCCAGTTTCAACTTCATGCCAAAGAATTGACACACTCGCACGTTTTCATTGTTCCCCTTCGGGGGGTCGTTGCGGTTGCTTCATTTCTGCTATGAGACTTTGGTTTATAATGTAAGAAGATCACGATTTTAATTTTTAATTAATATTTAAGCAGTTTGAATTATTATAGGTTTAGCCAAACGTTGAATTTCTATTTTTTGAAATGATGTCCTTTGCAAGGCATTCACACATACCAGAATTTTGCTTTTACATCGTACAATAAAATTTTAATTTTGTACAGTGAAAGTTACAATGAATAAGGAATGCGGCCTGACCCATTAAAAAAAGTTTGAAATAAATGCATGCTAATAAATACGTTTGGATACTTCAAACAGTTCCAATATCTGTTATTATAAAACGAAAGTCTTTTGAAGGAGGCGGGGGTGGGGAATACAAATTTCAAACGAATTCAATACGAATTTCAAACTAAGAACGCTCCATCATTACTGCAGATCCTGGAGTTAGCCTAACTCGCCAACCTAATCGTAAACAGAACGTGTTAGTAGTCATTACAAGAAAAAATAAATCACACTTCTAATTGATTATTAAAAGCATAAGTAACATTCGTTTGCTCAACTTTCTACCCAACTTTTAATGGTAAACATTAATTATTACAAGGTAAAGTAAAGGGCTCAGCTAGCCTGATCAGATGTATTAAATGATTTAATGCATTTAATGGTACAACTGAGCTTGTTAACGTCGTGAGCTGCCATGATGTCGTTCCGCTGGAACGCATTCTCCTAAAGATTCAGGACAATGTTCAGGTCCCACTCCCATCATTTGGCAGATAATTGATCACTTTGTTTCTGGCTGTGCATCCTTCCTCAACATCGTTCAGCATTGCCTCAACATTGTTTCAGCATCGATGTTGAGACGATGTTGAACAATATTGAGATAATGCTGCAACGATGTTGAGGAAGGATGCACAACCAGAAGCAAACTGATTATATGCAATCCATTCTGGTTGATCATCTGCCAAATACTATTGGGAGTGGCGCCTAAACATTTTCTCGAATCTATAGGAGAATGCCTTCCAGTGGAAATGACATTAAGGCAACTCACGACGCTCGCCATGTCAGTTGTGCCTTACTGTTCATTCTCCTGAATGGCATTGAACAATGAACAGCAGTGTGAAGCAACTAAAACAACAGTGGCTCGTCCAAACACTGGCTCTTTAACAGAACAAGGACAGAGGAATCAAAATCACAGGAGACAAAAATGTAGAATTAAAAAATTCCCTTTATGTCGTTGTCAAAGTATTCGTTGTGAAAACTGCCAGGGATTGGAACACCAAGGGTAATCCAATGGCAGATGTCAGCACCAAAACGCATGTTATTGTGAGAACTGCTAGGGATTGGAACACCAAGGGTAATCCAATGGCAAATGTCAGCACAAAAACGCATGTCATTGTGAGAACTGCTAGGGATTGGAACACCAAGGGGGAATCCAATGGCAAATGTCAGCACCAAAACGCATGTCATTGTGAGAACTGCCAGGGATTGGAACACCAAGGGGGAATCCAATGGCAAATGTCAGCACCAAAACGCATGTCATTGTGAGAACTGCCAGGGATTGGAATACCAAGGGTAATCCAATGGCAAATGTCAGCACCAAAACGCATGTATACAAAGGATTGGATAAGCTCTAAGAGTCCAGAGTTGATTACAACAAACGTGAAAGGTTCTATTTCTTCTGTGACTTAATTTGGCAAGAGATTGTCATTTAATCCATGATGCCAGGAGAAAAACAGTTTAACTTGGGGGCACTGCAACAGCAACTGGGAATGGCAAACCTCAAGCCGTATATGATATCAAAGGAATACTTGTAAACTTATGTATTCTTCTAATTCTTTTAATATTGTTAAATTGGCAAGAGATGGTATTCTTAACACACACTGCTCATCAGAATGCTTCTCAACCATTAACATTCATATCATATTATCATGGACCTTAACTCTACGCTTTAAATTAGGCCGATGGTGCAATTTGCAAACAAATCTGAAAAAATTGCTCTCCTTTAAAAAAAAACAATCAAAAGAGTATTATTACAAGAGATGTTGTAGGCGAAAAACCGCTCAGCTAAGAATCTGATTCAGCATGATCAGGAAAAAAATGTTTGGACCACTGTCAACTTTATCACTTGCAAGAAATAGGTGGATGAAGGCAGCATTGAACAATGTGGACATTCGTCCTAGACTCCTAGCTTCTCTGTCAGTGCGTCCATTTTCCAACTACATAAATGGGGCGGTGGACTGTGTTTAGGTTTGATATTTCTCCCAAACCACTCGTATAATTAAAATTCAATAGAAGTCTTTTGTGCCACTTAGTGGCAGCAGGTCGAGGCACTGCGATGCCCACAACAGGAAATGTGATGGTTCCCAAGTCTACTGTTGTATTTGGGCGTACCTTACAAGTTTAATGTAGACTAATGAGTTTGATTGAATAGTATAAATTTGGAGAAGAATTGGAGCATGGCTGCTAAACGACCACTGATTTGTATAAAACTGTACCTGACTGACAGCAACCATTGATCTTCCTGCAATTACTGATCTGTACACGCACTTCAGACAAACACGATCTTCTATCGGTACATCTCTACGAATGCTACATTTAATTTCTAACACACTTTTGGTCCTCATAGGTAATACAAGTCCATGGAAAACTTTAAATTTTTTTGTGATCTCGGTTTCAATCCTCTGAAGAACAATGAGCTTGAACGTCTGCACAAGTCCCACGCTCATTGCCAACTGTCCACAAAGGATGAAAAGTGACGATGGGAAAGAACATGGAGGAGAATATCTCTTAATAAGTAGGGCTAAAGTGGCCTAAAGCCCCCTCCCCCAGAAAAAACTAAAACCCTGACCTTACCTTAACGAACCTAACAAAAGATAGTAACCTTACTTTACCCGTACACGATCACATGTTTCAATAAATTTATGACAAATTAGCAAACTTGTGACAGTAGGGGAAATTCTGTTAATGAACGTAAACGCAGCAAAAACTAAAAAAATACATAATGGACAAACCCAAGGCACATTTGTGTTATCTCCTAGCTCAACTTCAGAAATGTCCACTGAACTGTAGTCCAGCTTCAAAAGTCCTTCGAACTGAAACAAAGTAAAACCAGAAATTGGTTAGGTAATGTATACATTTAGTGCTTGCCAACCGTAACTGAATGTGTCGTAAAGTTGCAGGGATGTTTGCAAGGACAAAATGGATTAGATTGAGAATCTGACTACGCTCACCATTGGTCGAAGGTCCGGATGATAAAGTAGATGACCGTTGTTGGTAACAATAAACGGATAACCATTTACTCCAATCTAAGAAATAAACAAAACTACATTTTAATATGAGTCCAAAACAAAGAACCAGGTTTAATCTTTAATGCACAAAAAGATTTTCCCCCATGATTATGCTTTCACATATTCCTTGTTTATTGCCGAAGGTTTACAAAAGGTAAATAAAAAATTATGTTCCACAAAAAGAAATACCACCAGGTAAATATATAAATTACAGACACATAAAGATACAATGCAGGTCCATCATGATGCTTTCTTTATTGCTAATAGTGAAAGAATTTTTTGTGCCAATGCTGTTTTTCTCAATAGGTTTATGCAAACAGATCTTACGTCACCGTACTTATTAACTGGCATCAAGAATTCATAGGGTTGGGGAGGAAAATTTGTAACTCTAAAACGTCCCTATCGAAACGTCCTAGATCCATCCCAATTAGTTCCATCAGAGTTTTCAGTGGGTGCCACGTCTTCCATCTGGTAAATTTTGCTCATTTTTCAGCTCAAATCTAATGTAAATTAAATTACAACTAAGCTAATCTAAATAATAATTAAATACAAGCTAGTTTCATTTAGTTCAGTTTAATTTTAGGCTGAAAACTGAGTAGAAATTCCCACATAAAACTCGTGGCGCCCTCTATAAATTCAGACGGAACTAATTGAAATGTATCTAGGACGTTTCAGTAGGGAGTCTCAGTCACAAATTCTCCTCCCCAACCCTATAAATTCTTGCTAGCATTAGCACATGGATAATTACTCATCCTTAGGTTCAGGCAAATGCCAAATGAACATGGCATTTACCTGAAGAGGGTATTTTAAGTCTCAGGTGGGTTTATAGTCAGGTAAACACCTCCTTGTCTGATTTTAACTAGTGTAGGAAAGAAATGCTGTGGTAGTGTAGGAACAAGATCGCTAGAAACTGGCCTGTGTTTGCTTCGTAGCTCAGCTGTTGGCATTAAAATGAACTTTGTTGCGATTCAGTTTAAAACAAAGGGTGGTTCTTCCACAGCACTTTGTTTTTACCGGTCTTAAAGTTAGTAAGTCTACCATAACCAGTGCTGCAATCAAACAGCACAGATGGCAATATACGAATTTGAAGCCAATGTGGCAGCAATGTGTTACGTGCATTCACACACCTATCAATTAGGTGATCCTGGCAAGAAGTTGATGGTCGACTCTAATGCTGAGTCAGTGATTAGATGCGACATGCTTACATCAACGAATGAAAACCAATATGACGAAAACTACTAAGGATACTTCACAGCAAGACGATTTTAAATCTGTGTTCATAGAGGCTAGCAAGAAATAAATAGGGTGGTGGACTATTTACGTTTGAGCTCTCTCTCCCAAACTACTAGTATAATAGAGTTGAAATTCAGTATTGTCTTGTACCACTAAGTGTCAAGCAGGCAGAGCATTGTGCTGCTGATATCACAGTGGGCCCACACACATAAATTTTAACAGGAGCTGAACCCTTTCGAGACTTTTTGCATATGATCCATGAAGAGAGTAGATTGGAAAGAGTGACACAATTTGGAATACGGAGGCTTAATGACTATGTTTATGACTGTTGCGTGGCTTTGAAACCAAAGCTTTTATTTAATCAGATAAATCAATGCATATTTTACTGTTTTTTTTTACTACTAACACACTTTAACTTTGGGCAAATGTCCAGTAGAGATGTTGTTACATTTTGATTATAGGTTGTTCCCGGTAAATGTCCACCCGCACAGAATTTCAACATTAACAGGAGATGGCGGCTTTTGCCCCAGAACAAACAGCATACAGTAAATACAGAACAAACACAACACATTTCATATTTCCTGAACGAGATAATGTAAATAAAAGTCTAGAAACAACAATTCCTCTACACAAAAATACAAGTAATGTAGCAAAACTCACCTAAAAGTGCAACTAACTGTTTTGAGTAAATCGTGGTAAAAAAAACAGGACATGAAAACGAAACCCTGCACTGAATCATTGATATATGAAGCATTAGCTTTTATCTGTGCATTTGGCACCCTATCGTAAAAGCTGAATGAACATAATGTGGCATTCAGTGCACAATGCAACTTTATGTCTAAATAAATATACCTTAAAGGGTGGTGCCAGCTTCAAGATGTCTCTGACTGGCACGTCAGTCCCTGCTACGCCAAGCAATCTTGCTTGTCTATCCTGCAGCATAATAATAACAGTAGAGTTAATGCTAATAAAAATTGTTGGCATTCAGTTGGCTTGTGTAACTGATGACGACTTAAAGTTAAGGAGAAGAATTTGTACAGGTTGTATGTTTCTAGTGTCTTTGTTTTTATTAGGTGATATTAAATGTTCATGTGATGGCGCTCCACTTTACGCATTTAGATCTGACAAAGTAACTTGCATTTTATCCATTGTGTATGGTGGTCTAAGATCACTACGCTAGCTGATGAAGCAGTACATGAGTTAAAAGATTAGACCTGTGGTTTGCTAGTTTTTTTTTAGTTTTTTTAGAAGCGCTCATATTAGAGTGAATGAATAAGACGAGTCCTTGGTCACACAATACCAGATATTAAATTTATATTTATATTTTCTAAAATGTTGTAATAAATATGTCAAACATCTGTTCCATACCATTAGCTGCACGAGTCTTCAGAGGTCAGTGGCACAACATTATTCAATCTCTTTTTTTTTAATTCACTCGTTGTTTTTAAACTATTAAAATTGTCCATATATTAATTGTAATGCAGGGTGAATTTCTTTATTGATGGCATTTGTACATGCAGTAGCTTTGGAAACTAACTTTAAACATTTATGTACCGTTCTTAATCATTAAGTTAAAATTAAGCATCAGGTTTAATTTTTTTAATAGTAGCTACCTTACTAAGTTTCAATGAAATGAGAGAAAAAAATACCACGTACTGACGTAAACGATTAGCTTAAAGTAGCCTTTGCTTATTTATAGAATTTCACATTCAATTAATTTCAACTATACAGCACTTTATAGTAAATAGCGTTGCTTTGCAGAAAAGCAATTTCCAAACTACAAAATGAAACATTCGATACACATTTCTGCACATCCTGGCATAAGTTCAGTTCATAGGGACAGATTTGTTTAAAAACAAATAATGTGAGAAACAACGCTACAGTTAGAAGATAAATAAAAAAGTTAATTTTTTTTCAAACGTCTCTACGTCTGATCAGGATGATCACACAATTTACCTTTTATTTTTACATTTACATAGCTATAAACTATTTAACTGCTTATTACGTGACTAGCCTATGAGTATAATGCTCGTGCTCAGAACTGAGGGAAGTCCGTTTAGTCTGTTGTGTAACAATTTAAAGATCTTGGCCTACAGTAACTTGACAGACTTCAATCTGCTATTTTATTTTTGTCCTCGTCTCACTCGCCCCCCCCCCCCCGGCCCCCCACTCCCTCATGATGGTATGTGATTTTTTTTTCCCCTTAATGGCTAGATACTTATTTTTTGGGTGTCTCCAAAGAGCTATGCATATAATAACTTTGCAGGCATGGGACAAAACATCCCCATAAATTAATCTTAACCATTATCGATGAGATAATTCACCTAATAATTCACTTTGAAATACTAAACTCCCACCTCGCTTTCGAATAGATGCTCGATCTAGAAACTGTCACAATTACTCTTTAAGCCAATGAATGTCCAAGATGTATTTACACAACATACACAAATGTAAAAAAAAAAAAAATGCACACACTGTTTTTAAATGAAAAAAAGATTTGATGTTTGGGATTTGGATTAATAAAAAGACAAACCCAACGTTGGTGAGCTTTGCAAAAATTTTGTACATCAAGCTCAGTTACGCAACAAGCATGAATGAAATACAACAAATTAATACAACCGCTCGAAAACAGAATAAAAATTTGTGTTTTGTGTTAATGCTTGATGCCATGTGACAAAAAAAAAACTTGTGCAGCCACTTTGAAGTGTGTTACACCCCTGTAAGGTGGCTAAGTGACAAAAAAAAAGCAGTGTACAAAGTGCTGCAATAGGCACACAAAGCTCACCAGTGTTCGCCTTGATAGAGTGGTGAATAGAGTTGGAAAAAGCTCAAGACGAAATTGGTTTAAAAGTAGCGAACAGAACTTACCTATTTTTTTTTATTATTATTATTATTAGTATAACTATTAGATTTGATTTTATGCTCAAAAAATCTAAATTAGAAGCTAAGGGGATCAAAAAATGTAAAAATTTGCAAAACACGACAAGCGTAAATGCTGACTGCTACGAGTGTGATTATAACTGAACTGGTGAACGTTTCACTGGTATTTTGTTTTTTATTCAGCAATTATTAATGTTGCTAAATAGGCCAAACGACCATAAAATTAGAGCAGTCACGGAAATTGACAATTAGTGGTAATTTAAGCAAACCCTAATGAACTCATGGTTTCAGGTGTTTAGTCAACAACGATACTCGGACAACAGAATAAATAATATAAACGTACAGCAAGTACGAGCTAGCATACAAGTAACGGTTCGTTGAAATTTATCCTTAGTTTTGAAAAACCCGTTGGTTTTTATTTTTATTTTCGGTTAATGCTTTTCATCAGGAATCGAATCTAAATCAACACAGCAACTTCTTAGCAGGTCGCTGCCATTCCATAAATTTAAGAAATGCTATGTGAGACCAACAGAAAAATAGGGGTGTTTCCAGATACTCTTTATTATATAAAAACCTCTCCAGCTTGGCAGTTTGGCAGTTTTTGAACGAAACGGAATCACATAAACAAAACGTACTGGTTGAATTATTATTGAAAAATGCATAATTGGAAGGCTCACAAAATCTCTACACAAACAACATTTTTGTTAATATTTATTCTTACTACACAACAGTAACGCAGTTAACTAAATCTTGAGATTTTATAAAGTTTAGAATTTTAGAATTTTACTAAGAGGATATTGGCTAATGATGAGCTGAAAAAGAAGTGGCCATCCAACACCGATAAGAACTTAAACTGTCTTTTGTATAACGTGGTAGCAATTTATACAACCTCAACTAAAATGACTCTGGAAGTGGAGTCCACGATGGGTTTTATTTGAACTCTGTTGCACGGGTCCATAAGATGAAAACTTTATTTCGGCCCAGGTTAACTAACCAAAATCGGTTTGTGTGTTATAATTGAAAGAACATTAACAAATTAGAAAAGCTCAATTGATATTTCAATAATAAAATTCTCATAAAAAAATTAAAATATCTTTTTTTTTTTTGCACAGAAGAATGATGGTTTCCCTACAATAAACCAATTCAAATCTTCACATCCCTCACGAACATGCTAACCGCAGTGTAAGATCATCAGTAATCTCAAATCATCAATTGCTCATGCTTGTTTATAAGTTTGTTGAAGAGTTTCAACATCATTTTGAAAAAAAATAGTGGATGCTTAATTCCTGGACACACAATAAACTATGCACAACCTACAAAATTAATAAACTTTAACGTAGTGTTTGCCCATTCTAACCTATGACCAGTTGTTATCCATGCATTTTTATGGGGGGGAAATTTCGCGGAATACTGCTATATTTTTTCTCTGATTGATTATAAGTAAATAGAGCCTACTTGTGTACCCAGCTAAAATAAATCGTGCTGATGAGAAAACATTTTAGTCCGTCATTCAGTCCTTTAAACAGATGAATTCGGGGAATTTTCAAAATACAGCAGCACCAGTATATCTTCAGGCTTAAAAGTGAATGAATGTATTGCCAGGGCTATCTACAGTACTGGCCGGATCTTGAATGAAAAATAGCATACGCCACTAGGTTGGGCAATATGGCCGCCGAAAACGCCACTTCAGCGATGATTGCCTCTTTCTGTCAACCGAGGGCGACACCGTCCGTACAAAATGCAACGTTCTTTCCCTTGCAACACTTTCTGGATACAAGAACATGTCGCTTTTTTTTCCAAACGCAGATAAATTGCTTAACTGTGGCTGAGTGATATAACTTAAAAACTGTTTAAAAATACTTTAATACGTAATAAAAATATGTCACGCAAATCTACGTAATATTAAAATTATATTTTGAAAACCGCCACTAGATGTCGCGACTGTCCGTACAAAAATTCATCGATGCGATTTACCAATTCCCGAACAGACCCCAAGAAATGAGACAGTCGTGGCGTCCATTTTGTGTACCCCCTAATTCGTTGTAGATCGGGCCAGTTAGTTTAGTGGCCATGGTATTGCATGCTGATGATTCAACTCTACTGCTCATTGTTGTAGGTTGGTGGCATTTCATAATAATAGGCAGTGTAGGCCGCCTCAATAGCTAGTCTGGTTCGTTGGTGAGGTTCTGCAGTGACGATGATGGTGACATTTTCGAAGTCAGGAAGGCGGCCATTACGTAAGTTTCGAAAATTCGCAGGATTCATCTATTTACAGGATTGTGTAAGAGCCCCTTTCAGTCTGAAATATTTTATCGTCAAATATTGATTAACCTACTGATGTTACCTGAAGTCATGAGAATACACATTTAATTGGGTTGCAAAATTCTGTTAACGGTAAACTGAGGCTGAACTTGCAGTCGTGTTTTGCCGAAAGGAAGGAGGTTAATAGTGGTAGTGGTTGGGGGGAGGTTAAAAATAAGGGGCATGGAGTGCGTGTACCTCTCGAGTCTGCTCTACCATTGTGCCATTAATTAGAACCTTTTCCGTTGTGATTTTCTGCAGTGCGAAAATGGATGGAGGAATTGCGTACACCAACACACCCAGAAGAAGTCATAAAACGGAAGAGACGGAAAAAGAAAAAAACACAACTCACATTTTGGGTGGATGCAGAAAACACCAAGAAAAGAAAAAGATTTGCCATCCACTCCATTCATACATACATCAGTGCAACAACAACAACAACAACATTACAACATCGCATACACAAAAGGCATAAGAAATTTCAGACAACCGTTTTACCCATAAAATTTGACCAAACATAGTGTCACGGAACTACCAGTCTGTGATATCGGCACAGCAAAGGAAAAATACAAACAATAACTTTACTTCTGATTTGTTTCAAATACAGCAATCGTGCAAACTGATTAAGCACTTAATGTTTTATAAGACCAATTTACTATCACATCATTTACTCGTAAGGAATTTAGTGAAATAAAACATTTAATCATCAAACACTTAAATATTTACTGTCCGTTCTCAACACTGAATTTTCCTGATTTACTGTTTGCGCCATTGGAAAGAAGATTTGTTAACTTTCATCTGACTCCCTTTCCAATTTTTTTTTCTCTTGCACACGTGCCAATTTTCGAAGGCAGTTGTCGCCTATTTGTATTTACTACCATTATAAATGCAGGTAGTATTGATGACACATAACTTAATCAGCTATAGCTGTTATGTCGGCTGAGCAGTTAGAGGGCTCAGCCCATTTGAAGTAAACTGATCAGAAGCTTAACTCACTGAAGCGGGTACTGGTCAAATCTTGCAAGAATGCTGATCACGGAATTGACAGAGACAGTTTGCAAGGAAGTGTGAGATCTAACTCCGATCCATTCTGGACAACCTTTTCTCCCTGCCATTTGAAATTGTACATACAGGAACCAGAGTGTGTTTGATCCCCGGTTACCCATAAAGCTTCCAGTATCTTTAACTGTATTATGGAAGGAAGTCTGTTCTCCAGTCTCTACTTAAATTGAAGGCAAAGATTGATCGAACAGTATGTTGCGGCAGCTTGTTCCAGACGTTAGCTACATGGAAGGCAAAAATGTTTTGGTGGAAGCATGATCAGTGTCTTCCCAGTTTATCCACCCACTTACTGGACTCCTTTCCACTTCTAAGTGTCTGGAAGATTACATCAGGCTGTCGATCGGTGGTGCCAGAAGCCCTCCTGTCTGGGATGAATGTCGAAATCTTCGGAGAATTTGTTGTAATGTAGGAGTAATTAGGGACGGAAGCCCGTTATCCAATCACTACTGAAATTGAAGTTCAAAGGTTGATTGAACAGTGTGGTGCAGCAGCTTGTTCCAGATGTTAACCACACGGGAGGGAAAAGTGTTTTGGTGGAAGAATGATCAGAGGCTTTCCAGTTTGTCCATCCACTTACTGGACTCCTTTCCACTTCTAATTGTCTGGAAGATTATAATTAGACAGTTGATCGGTGGCGCCAGAAGGAAAGCAGTGAGGCCAAGAGCCCTACCGTCGGGGGACTAACGTTGAAATCGTGGGAGAATTTGTTGTGAGAATCATAATTTATTTTCCTACAATAAGCACATCGCATCGCATTGCATAAATTATGCACTGTATTCAACTAATATAAATCACTTAAAAATTATCAAATAATTAGTACATTATTCACGAAAATCTGATTTTTGTTAACCTTTAAAAGTTCTAAATCATGAGCAAATTTGCACATTAATTCTCTCCTGTTGAACACAGTCTTTTGCCACTGATGAGGCAGTCCTTCTATATAACTGACATTTAAGTACAAAAGACAATGGAAATAGATTTGCATCTGTATTTATTTTCCACTTATCCAGCCAATTTGGCATTTGGTCGTGTTTATTACGTAGGAACGGGTGATAATTTGCTTCACATCACTTCAAGATTCAGTAAAATTATTTTTAAAAACTGTCAGGATACAAACAACGTTTCACTGGAAGTTTGTGTAGACTTGCAGTTAAAAACTTCTGACTTAGTGTAGTAACTATAAGAGGTTCATATACGGGCGGCCATGCTTATCGCCGGATGCTAAGCATGGCTCATAGTAATAAGCGCAAGATATTGCCACAATACAGTTGGCAGAGTCTTAAACTTATTATGTCATTAGGTTTAAGTGACAAACACCAAACCCAACAATTAAGCCTTATTTGTCTTTGTTAAATCAGAAACATAACAAATAAAATTATTTCACTTTACACTGACACTGTTGATTATTACTTGTCGATGGTGCAGCAGTAATAGTACCTATCAACATTTGAAAACACAAGTATTTCACTGCTGGACGAATTCTGGCTGAAAATGGTACACGTGGATCTGGCACCAAGGCAGTAAAAATGACAAACGAATTCAGGCTGAAAATGGTAATGTTGGATCTGTCACCAAGGCAGTAAAAATGACAAACGAATTCAGGCTGAAAATGGTAAAGTTGGATCTGTCACCAAGGCAGTAAAAATGACAACATTGAAATTTTTGAAACAGCTGCCACGCTTCTTCCTCAGCAAGCGGTGTCAATGGCGATCACGACAATGATCTTTTGTTGGACCCAGGAAGCATGTCGGCAATGCGACTGTGTGCCCCCTGGTGTGGCTGTACTGTAGCATCTTGGTGGCATACGATGTATAGGCTGCTTCAATGTCGAGTCGAGTTCGTTTGTGGTGTTTGTTTGTGATGACGGTGTTTTCAAAATCGGGCAAATGGCCTTTGTGCGGTGTAATGCAATTCTGCTATTGGTGTCAAACTGGGCTACTGCGACCTGGTGCTATTTGAGCAGTTTTATTAGTACCGTAGTTGAGAGAATTCTCTGATGTAGTTGGCGCTGATAATGTGACGGTGTTGAGGGTATTACTTGTTGCGTTGACTGTCTGAGAAGGACAGGCTTTTTGATGGGTTGCCGCGTATTGCCGTATACTTTGTAGCCTTTTTGTTGGAGTAGGCGACAAATTTGATAGGAGGGCAGACCAGTGATTAGAACGGAACATCGTAGCATCTGGACTTGGTTACAATTCCAGTCAACTCCATTTTCAACTCTATCAATATGATAATAAACACACACACAAATCACAGGAAATAAACCAGTTTAAATTCAGGTCATGACGCTCAAATGAAATTTAAGTGCGTAAAGGAGGCTTACTGCATGTTATTTCAAGTGCATTTTTTTTTTTGCTGATGGTTTATTTTTGACCTATTATTTCCGCCCTATCATTAACGCCTAAGTTTAATTCACCAACAATAAATGAGGAACAAGCCTATAGACGTAGATGGTTGCATTTGACCCCTAATATTCAAATTAGGTTGAATTATTTAAAGCCCAATAATTTGAGTTATATGTTGTTTCTTGTTTCTGCAATGACTGTTATTTTTATTTAATTTAAATCCCGAAATAATCCACTTTGCTAAACTCAATCCAAGCTTCAAGTCGTAGAATCTTGTTATTTTTCCTGCAAATTTTCGATTATTGTTACGAATAATCGCTTTCAGGACAAGTTAGGCCAAGCATTTCTCGGGCAGTGAGCTTGGCAGCAAACTGGAGGCCAAGGCCGACTGGGAAGTAGCGGGTGAGTCAAATGTTGTGGAAGTGTCCTTTGGATGTTGCTTTCATCCATTATTGTATTTTAGGGAATACAACAATGGACGAACGCAAAATGAAAGTGGACGAAAGCAAAAAAAGGATGAAACCAACATAAAAGGCTGTAAAATAATGGGAAGCAACTAGCACTGTTAGTAGACTTCGTTACCCCTGGCCAAATATGGCTTTATTCTGCATGTTCCTGTTCTGCTGGACATTCAGACATTAACACTCTATGGTGAATAAATACAATGCCATTAAAAAAAAATCAGTCAGGCCATTTGAACTTTACTTGCACAAAGCTGCGAATTTAAATGCTACAGCGATCGTTAGCTCAATTGCTCAAAGGCAAATACAGTAAGTCGAATTACTATCGTTTTGAGATTTTTGCTGCTTTTAGAAAATGTGGCTTGCCCTAAACACTCGCCTTAAAATGGAGTTAGGTTAGTGTGGATATAATGTGAAGGCAAACCAAGCAGTGCTACATAAAAATACAAACGTTGTTTCGAAAATTTTCAATTTTCGTCATCAGGATAGCAATAAAATAAAAGCATGGCAAAAGCCGCTAAGTCATCCTACATTAAAAGCATAAAACCGTAATTTAAAACGGTTTCCCAGCGGAGCAGGTGGGTCGTTGCTTTTCGGCTGCCATTTCTTCCTCTTTTGAGGGGAGAAATTGGTGGTTTTATCCGTTTTAAATGACTGTTTCATGTTTTTAATGTAGGATGACTTAGTGGCTTTTGCCATGCTTTTATTTTATTACTAACCTGATGACGAAAATTGAAAATTTTCGAAACGTTGTTTGTATTTTTATGTAGCACTGCTTGGTTTGCCTTCACATTATCTGTTACCGTGCTTTTTACTCCAGTGTAGATATAAGTCAATGTAAAGTCAATGTAAGTTTTATATTAAAAAAAAAAAAATAGTGTGCTGGACCAAAAAGCTGCTACTCAAATTTATTCTATTACTTTGGCAAGCAAATTCATCATTGTTTAACTAAAAATCCTGTGTAAAATCTGGACGTTAAATTAAGTATGATACAGCATAAAGAATATGGAGTGTTTAATTGCAGTGTGCCTATGATTATTTTGTCACCACGTAAAAGTTTGCACAGAAGTATAAAATTAAGTTTAAATTAACTTTTAAATACTTCATTGCAACAGAAAGAATGACTCAATTACAAATGCAACACTAATGAAACCGATGCAAAAGACCCACACAAATATTTTTTTTTAGTTACTCTTCCAATTTGTTGATTGTAAGTCAATGGTCTAGCTTTTTCTTCATACTCTCAGTCCGAGTATACAACACTAGCATCCTAATTATTCCGCACACCTTGCTGTGACACATAATATACCATGTAGCTAACCACAAATCTTGCTCATTCGTCGAGTACCACAGACAGGCATCATTGTGACATTATTTCATAAACAGAATAGAATGGAATATATTTTTACCCTCCCACGTGCAGCAGCAATAACGACCAATTACATGCAGCATAAGCAAAATCCTCACCCCTCAAAACCCTCTCTGGCACCGAGTTAACGAATACAGAACAGAAGTAAGCATGTTTTTAATCAAGAAATGCGAAATGGAAGAAAATATATGGATTTGTAATATTTTACCAAAGGTTTAAGTATCATCATGTTATATATTTTCAACTATTCAAATATAAAATGTGTGTTATTTATCAAGTCCACATTGGCTATGACAAACATGAACTATGATCCCAGCTGATGTACTATGACAAATTTCATCAACAGATACATTTTCAAGCGTGCAGTAGAAAAATTGCACTTAATGGTAATTTCTTTGTTTAAAAAATTAAGTATGAGACTCGGAAACATAATAATGCGATATATTTTCTCAATCAACTACCAGCATAATTTGGAAAACACAGAAGTTGAATGGTTGTCATCATTGCTAAATGGTGCTTTCTTTAAACTGGTTGCATGTTTCACCTAGTTTGATTTTTATGCTGTTCTAAACTGCGTTTTTGAACAAACACAGATTGGAACAAAAACCATTTTACAATGAACATTCTTTGTGACTGTTTTTTTAAATCCCTATACAGTGGTTTAGTGTGTGCAATTAGTTTCAAGTAAATTACGCAGCAGCATACAAAAGTATAAACAACAGTGCTGTCATAAACTGTAATTAGTTTTAGAATGAAGAAAACATGAAGATAAATTACACCAACATATAGAAAGATGAGAGCGAAAGCAAAAAGAACTAGACGCAACGGATTACATTTAGCACAAAGGAGTATCAAAGATAGTTAAATTAGAACAAGTTTTTGTGATACTATTAGTCATAATTGACAAGTACAAAATTAGACCTAACATTATACCGTAGCTGTTAAACATGGAGTAGTGACATGGTTGTTTCATAATAATTATTGCTATATGGTAAATGCACGAATGTGTTTTCTTCCATTTCGTTATTAATTATTAAAAAATACACCAAGGCACAACAATAGGGCTGAAAAGAAAACATTTAAAGAATGCACATGCTTGTGATTCCGTTAACAAATGATAATAAAAAAAAGGTGCAACAATACACCGACGCTCACCAAGTTCTGCAAATCAAACACGGGTGCTGCCACCGATGTCATCAGCTGGTGTTGCTGTAAATAACAGAAGCAAGTTTGTTGTTAGTTTGTTGCTCCTCTTCAGAAACAAGACTGTGTTAACAAAGGTAACTATAAAAAGTTGCGTAGTACAGTCTCCGCTCTTAATGTGTTGAAATATGCTGTGTGGTTCTAATGGGTATTCGGGACTTGTCCACAATTTGAGCTGATCAACAATGAAATGTGTAACTCCTGTACGAAAATTTCACAGGCGTTATTAACGTTTAATGATTGAAGCGCAAATAATATTTCTCTTATTAGTGTGCTAACTTTAAGGTGGAATTTGTACTTTCATTGGAGTATCACATATTGTTATGTTATGTTTTGAGCAAAATCAAATTTAATAAGTTCCTTCAAGTTCCTTTAAGAGTTAAACTAATCCACATTAAAGCAGGCTTGTTACTCGTCGAGAAGAAATTGCACTTACGGGAATTATTGGAGTGATTCTTTAGTTTTCAATCCAAAGATTGAGTCACCCTACAAGTACTGTATCCCTCCCTATCAACAATATTAAAAACTGCAATAACACGGATTTGTGTATTAGTAACTGAAAAGTGACTAGTCGTCCCTTAGGCAGAACTATCCTCAATTAGGATGGCAATGGAATTGCAACAGTTCTGTTAAAAAATAACTGTAACCAACATTTTTAATTATTAAGACAATGCTATTGCAAATTCTTTTCAAGTTTGCATTTTATTAACGCCGTTAGAAAAAGTGTCATACCATATGCAAACCCCCAAAGAATACAATAAAGCTTCAGATGAAATGACTCGCAAATACAAAGTACATGTGCATGGTACTGGTTAAAATGGGTTAGTTATTAATTACATTTACAATCAATGCGACTTCACAAGACAACAGACTAGACGAAAGCAGACACTCACCTCAACTGGAACATCCACATATTTGTCTTGCTGTTCCGTAGAAGGAAGCAAGAAAGTAACAACGACACTTTATCAATATGACGATGAACGACATCGAGTTCTCTTAAAACAGTCAATACAATGTCATGTAAAGAGTTGCATGAAGACAGGAGCATAATTGTACTAAGATACAAGTTTCCAGGGGCGAATCCAGCATGGGGTCAATGATGCAGTCACATTCCCTTATTTTTATTTTAAATTCCAAATCCTTCTGACATAATTGAATCGGAGGAAAAAGTAAAATGTAGACTGTGTGACTGTTTATTAAAAGAGAGTCGAGAAGGCATGTTAATACGTATTTAACATCGGGGTAAAATTACATTTCTATGAGAACATTTTGGTAAAGTATCCCATTAAAAAGATCTGCCCCTGCAAGCCTTCTTGACTACAGTCATTAATCGTAAACAAATTTATTTATGACTGTTGTTTCATTTTAAGCCACACTCTAAGCCTTGAAAAGTACATAAATTCAACAGTCCATTCTTCCTCAAAAACTTTTCACACAGCAACTGAGTCGCTAAAATTTGATGACCTTATTGAGGGTTTCGTACCATACCACAAACATGATGGATAGGCCAACCAATGGCTGTTATAGTTCCCATACCAAACTGGTTCACAATTTACAAACTATTATAATATGTGGCACTAGCTATTATAACTTAATTGTGCATTATGCCAGAAGACAGTGGTTTAATAACGAACCCAAAGTCTGTCTGTCAGCATTGCCAGAATTATTCATGCTGGTTGAACGCACAAAACCATTCAACACAAAACCATTCAACAGTGAGTGGCTGCCACATGACAGTTGTTGTACCTAACGATTTAAACTGTTAAATGACAAAGGGAATAAAAAGGGTGAATTTCTGAAGTGCTTCGTGGTATCTAAAAACAGAGTAAATTTAGGGAGGCCTAATTTTTACGGTGCATTTTGGGTTCCGTAGCTTGTCTACGTTTCATAATAAATTTACGTGTTGGCTTGAAAGAAAAGATTCATTCAAAATGTTTCAATTTAATATGATTGTGAATTTGTACATTCACGAGCAGTGAAGTATGGAGAATAGAATTCTTGGCTTCACTGGCGTGTAGTTTTATGCGTTCCTTTATGTAGGTAGTGGTGCTTTTATTAACCAACCAACAACAAATAGAATTCACGTATAAGAGGCTACGGCATTGTTCGTAAGGAATGGCTCGATTAAACGAGCAATCGCTTCTTACAGCATGTGAAAAAGTGTTCACTTTTCACTTATTGGTGACTGACCACCTTTCCGTTCATAAGCCTAACAGCAGGCAAACATTGTTTTGTAGCCACAGCTAACAAATTCAGTCAGTATACTGGTATCAAAGTTGTACAGCGGTGTCGTTCGGGCATGATATCCAACGACACAATCTAAATACCAGTAGTACGCTATTGTAAGAGCCAGTAATCCAAGAGCATCAATTGTGACACTAAACTAGGTTTAAATAAATACATGCAAAACGCTGTAAATTGTATAAAGGAAAGAGAAAAACTCATCAAACAGTGAAAATCACACATTAGATAATTTTTATTGATATGCCCCTCCTTCACTGGCATAAAGATGACTCACTGAATCCGTTAGTGAGGTCACTGTTGTGACCTTCATAATGAGTTTAGTGCGTTTTCTTTATGCCAGTGGAGGAGCGGGCATATCGATAAAAGCATTACATCAGTGATCTGGGAATGGACTGGGTTGCCAGTTCGAATCCGGATCACGCCACTCCGGCGAAATGTAAGTTCATAAAAGGTGGCTTACTGTACAACGTTATTTCTAGTGTATGCTTTTCACTGTTTGGTTTGTTTTGTTCTCCTCTTTTTTTTTCTTTTTATAATTAAGTCTTTTCTTCACATGCCAAAATGAAATAATACATTAAAACAAACAAAGGTTCACTATAGCCCCTACTCCTAATTTTTTTATTAGTAATAAACAACGTTTTCCACTCGTTTGACAGTAGCTTGAAACGAAGAAACTGCCCAAGAGGGATTAAGTTAACTGAACGCGGTTCGCAAGATGCCAAGATCGTATAAGAATATTCTCCTTCAAGCAGGGCCAACTCCTCCACTTTCAACCATGACAACTACGCTGTGCCCATCTTTATAATTTGCAACAAAGATAATGCAATAGTAACTAATTTACTTATTTGCTGCGAACCCAATCGACTAATCCAAAGTGATGATAAAAAAAAGACGGCTATTTGATGTCTTGTGCGATTTCTAGGGTCGTGTGTGGTGGGAGCACTTTGCAGATAAGAATGTAAACACGAGCGGCGTTAGCAAACCTTTGAGCAAAGAGAGTAAATAGTGAAGAATTTGAAGTGTTAATGTGAGAATTTTCGTTTACTTTCCACAAAACGACCAACATGCTGACTTACACTGAGAATTTTCGTTTTCTCTTCACTAAACGAGGACCATGGTCGGCTTACACTGAAAAGACCCCCGCAAATTGAAACCGAAACCGCGTACCTTCTAGTTGAGTAATTATATATATCGAAACTTTTTTCAATAATCGCTGACAAACAAACCACGGATCTATACAGTATATCTCACTTAGAGGATGCTGTTTGTTTTATGCCCGAATTAGGGAAATGACGTCAGCTTCATTAATCGTCGGGTTTTTACTGAAACACGAAGCTGCTTCTTGGTAGGATTCAGGAATAGTTATGCCAGTATTAGGGCAATGATGTTACTTTCGTGAATCGTCGGTTTTTTACGGAAACTCGAGGATGCTTCTCGGTTGGGATACGTTAATTTGATGCATCAGCAACATAAAAATGAGGTTAGGCCTAATACGAAATGCCAATACCGAAGTTAACGAAATTAGAGTTCGGTTGATGAAATGTGATGGTGGATTTTATCGCTACGCCAAATAAGAGTTAAACATCGTAATCCAAACATAAAAGGTAAACGTTATACATAAAACTAAACACCGTAAATCGAAATTACTTCGTATACTGAAATCGAAACCGAAACCGTAAAACAAATTCCTTCAGAAAATCGTTTTGTGAATAGAAAACAAAAACTCTCAAACCGAATCCCACTCGTGGTTGTATTAAGTGTATAAGTGGGTGTTTTAGCACTCGTCTCCTTTCCAACAAATTTCCCTCGACCTTCGGTCTTGGGAAATTAAATCTGGAAAGGAGTTTCGTTTTAAAACACCCAAATTAACGATTTAATACAAGCCCTTGTGGTATTAAAGCTGAAAAGACCATGTGAATAGAAAATGAAACCGAATTACACTGAAAAGACCATGGCGAATCAAAAACGAAACCATAAAACGAATTTATTTTAGAGGCTCGTTTTGCGGAAAGAAAAACAAATATTCTTCAAACCGAATCCCACTCGTGCTTCGACGAAATGTGTAATTTGTGCGCTTTAGCACTCAAATCCTTTCCAACAAATTTCCCTCGACCTTCTGTCTTGGGAAATTAAATCTGGAAAGGAGTTTTAACCGATAATTAGAAATAATAAGATAGATGAGGATCGAGATATTTATATCGAGAGAGGCGAAATCAAAGGAATGAAAATGCGTGCCGTTATTAAATAAAGAATACGAAATAATGATTGTCCTTAATCATTAGTCCCAGTCGCTGTGTAGAATCAGTTGAACCTTTCCAACTGCACCATCAGGTACTGAGTACCATGGCGTAACATTTGGTACAGTACCGTCACGTAAGACAAGTTGTACCAACCAGTGCATTGTCCATTGTTAGCCTAATCTAAGGAAGATATGCATAGGCTTAAGAACATGAATGGACTATTCAAGACGCCTCAGTTTTATCCTTTGGAACTGAAACAGCAACAGAAAAACAAATCCTGTGCCAAAAATGTCACATTACGTTCTACAACGTAATGGCTTTAAAATATGTCTTAAGTAGTCTGGCTGTAAAATTACTTGGACCAGTAAGTTGTAGCCAGTCCGTCAATGATTTAACTTAGAACAGGATTCAAAATTACAAAAAATGGACTTGATGACCCATTTTGAGCCTAACAAACAGGTCTGGTATTATTGAAGTTACAGAGCATTGAAATATAAACAATATGGTTTCAAATCATTCCACGATAATAAATGGCGATTATTATGACTGTGACTGTGTGTGTAATAAAAGGGTCATTCTCCTGACTATTTTTCCTGTGCTCAATGAATCCATGACAAGCGCTTTCATCAATTTTCTTTACAGAGAAAAAAAATGATGGCAAGTCTAAATTTCTGGTCCCTCCTACAAGGCTGCTTATTCTTGGAAGACGGTTTTGGGGAAAATGGGACCTTTGGTAAATGCTCATGTACCGTGATACACAATTAACCAAGTTGTATGAATTCTCTGCCCACAATTTGTCACTCGCAGCTTCAATAAACTTAATTATTAGGATACAATATTCAATCCTCTCACATGGCCTTAAGCTGTTTTTGCTGTAATGACTTTATGGAAAAAAATGACACCAACATAATTTAAGCAAATCAAAATTATTTAAAAGGTTTCTACCAGAAGTTTCAACTACTTTAATTATTTGTATGATTAACGCACATTGGGGGTCCATTCTTCTTCAGTCCAGGGGTCCGGCTCACGCTCTTCGGCACTCGGACCATCTGGGAATTCTTCTACATGTTCGTCGTCGTGCCCCTCATCGGCAACCAACCGCATTCTTCGGAGAATTCGTGCCTTCTTTTTAGCTCTTTCACGCATTTCAAAGAGCCATTTTGATATCTTTGGATCCTTGAGAGCAATACAACACACACGAGCCACAACAAATGAGCAAACATAGATTTAACACAAACAAGAAGCTAGTGCAATGGAAATGCTCAGCGTCTTTGACTTGTGGAATAGAATGCATAAATCTGAGTCATAATTCTGAGAATTGTGTTGAAAATTACCGCTCATTTTTCACAATGAAGACACTATCTATGTCTTGCTAATTTTCAATGGCCAGCTGCCATCTTCCTCAGGCACTTCGACAACGTTTTTGGCCACCATGTGCTCCTACATTGTCGAGCGTCAGTTACAAATTCAAAGCAGACGACAATGTAGGAGCACACGGAGGCCAGAAACTTTGTCGAAGTGCCTGAGGAAGATGCAGCAAGCCACTGAAAATTAGCAAGACATAGATAGTGTCTTTGTTGTGAAAAATTAGTGGTAATTTTCAACATAATTTTCGGAATTATGACTCAAATTTTGACGAGAGCTTTCACAGTAATGTAACAAACGATGTTTTCTTAGAATGCACAAAGTTTTATGGTGCACATGATGAACAGCATCACTAAGGAATGCAAAAGATCACTAAGGAATTCGATCACTAAATCGAATTTTGTTAACTAGCATCAAACAGAACAAAACAGAAGCATAAATTTTTTATTCTGTCTTGCCCCCAACTTGCCCAAAATGACTTATTTCATGGTACTGTTTAAGAACCAGTGCAGTTATAAAAGCGCTCTCATTCAGCAACGCAGCTAAATATGGTTGGTAACCATACACAAGAAGCCATTCCATAATGCACGCATACAGCGCTATCAAAGAAAGCAACTACGGGCTTCTCATATTTTGTTGGCGAAAGTCGAGTATGGGGGTGCAGTTAGGGCATCTTGTTGCATCAGGGCTTCGAAATGCGAGGCATTGGCAGACAACCATACATGCTAAGACTTCCATCAAACTTTATTGCTTATTGTAAATTTATAAAACGCCTGACCATTTCCATTTTGAGTTAGTATGTTATTGTTATTATTCAACATTTACAACTAGCAAAGCATTGATACCAGGAAATTTTCAGACTTACAGAAATATCTGCGTATACTGGTGTCCAAATGTAGTTACGCTCCTTTTTGATTACCATTGGTCGGGCCATGACTGGAATATATTTCTGTAAATAAAAGTAAAGTATAATACACTGAAGTACACAAATTTCTCGATATGTAGTCTAGCCTATGTGAGCGTTAAACAAAATCTCACCATCCTAAGTACATTTTAGATAAATTTTATTAGATTTTAGTTCAGATGCTTGCCCAAACGACTTTATATACATGACTGTACTCCGTAAATAATAAAGACAAATATAAAAAACAGATACAATAGAATTTTTGAACCTGTCAAAACTTTGTAGTTCCTTTCGGAATCAATTTTTTTGGCCTGCTTCATCCCAAACACCTTTAACAATCGAAAACACAAAACCACAATATGAGAACATAGTTGAGTTCTTCTTTAAAATTTTCGGTTAAATTGGTCGTGCACCTTCCTTCGAAAAGTTTCATGCAGTATGAAATTGAAATGGTCACTATATCGTAAGGAAAAAAAACAATTTTTTGAAAGCACACGCTCAGACACCACTGTCCTCAACTGCCCGTTAATGTGGACTGCCCATCTGTTGTCAAGGATGGCGGCCAGATTCGGCTTAACGAGTTGGTAGATGTTCTCATATGCTGGTCTTGTTATATTCAAGAGGGTTATGTCCTTGATAACAGATGGGTAGTTCAGATTAAACGTGCAGTGGTGATCAGTGGTGTCTGAAACGCATGCTTTCAAAAATTGTTTTCTCCTTACGATGTAGCGACCATTTCAATTCCCTAGTGCACGGAACTTTCTGAAGAATTTGAACGACAACTTTACTGAAAATTTAAGAAAGAACTCAACTATGTTCTCCTATTGTGGTAATGTGTTTTCGATTGTTATACCATTGTAAATGCCGGTTGCCGGTTTTTGCTAGTCATCCCAAACATCACAACCAATATAACTCTGCCTAAGTTAATGCAAGAAATTGTTCTACAAATCGAAATAATCACTTAACAGTCGTCAGACTTCCAAAATCCAACGATGAAAAAGAATTTTTAATGCGTTTGCTTTCGTTTATCTTCCTTGTTCGCCACATAGCTGATCTGAATTTGTATAGAAAACCCATTACTTTAAGTTAGTCACATGTAAGTTTGTGATATTGATGGGTATGCTGTAAAACAAAATGAGGCAAAGTTTGCTCAGCTTTCCAATACTGCAGCCTAACATGCATGGCCTGTACGATTTAAGTCCACTTGCTGCCTGAATTTTTTCTTTTGCCTTTATTTGGATTGAAGTGCAGTGAAATCATTAAAATATATTCGTGTGGTTTGCTGACTTTCACACTTTAGAATATTAGAATAAAAAATATCATGAGCATGAAATTCTTACCTCAACCTGCTCCTTAACTTCTGCTAATGTTGTGACATGAGTAAAATAACCTAAAAATATTTTTAAAAGATAGAATTAGAGAAAATGAAAATACAACTGCATCATAGAACAGGGAGGAATTTGTGCATCTTCTAACTGTTAAAGCCATATGACACATGACTGTTAAAGATGAACGTTCAGGCATGAAAAAGAAATTATTTGGTTCTCAGCAGTGTGTCTAGGTCTACAAAAATTATATCTGCTTACCTTTTTTTCCCCATCATTTTGTAAAGATTTTTTTCAATATTTTTGTCAAAAATTAACCGATTTTGACGTTTCACTGCTTTTATTCATTTTTCGAGAGATTTTTAATACCGGTGCCATGAACCTCATACCAACAACTACCGTAAATCGTGTATTAAAAGCCCAGTTGAAGCTAAAGCCCACCCTCTAAAATGTTGTAAAGTCAAAATCGTGAAAAGGTGGAGTTAACGCCCACCCCTCAAATTGTCGTGTTTCTACGAAAAATTACCTAAACTTTATATGATGTGAATAAAAATTGTATTGCTTGTTACGTTTACTGGCCCCCATCTCCCTCCCTGTAGTAATAGCCTCCTCCCTACTTCACAGCAATTAAAAGATGTAAAACTTGGTCTTTCAGAGATCGTTCAAAAGCTTCGAATTTTCTGTAATAGATGTCCAGAAAGGTTAGAAAATTGATAATGCCTGATTTAAAGCCCACCCCCCTATTTCTGCCAAATTAACTGTATAAGCCCATGGGTGTTTAATCCACGATTTACGGTAAATTGTTAGTTCTTATGTTATTTAGCAAAATTCAACAATATCAAAAATAAATACGTGGGCAAGAAGCATCTGCAAAAAGCCCAACAATTTTTTTTTTTTTTGCGTGATGAAAGTGTGGATTTTAGCAGCTTTTTTTGTGATAGTTTGAATGTCTCTTGTCGATAAAAAATTAAATAAGTTAATAAAATAAGCCTAGGTAGCACATTTTATTGTGGGTTTCCAAGCTCAATAGTCAGTGTTCATTCTATTGGGGTCACGACCAGATTGAAGACAAGTAGGGTAGGAAGACAAAAGTGACTTAAAGAGCTCCGTGTTTGTTCGGTAATGAAGAGTCAGTGGCCCTAATTCGCCAGATCTGAAAATCTGTGAAAACTGTGGATCTATCTTCGAGTGACCATGTGAAAAAAAGGATGCTTTCTGAACCTCTAGCAACCCGATTTAGTCATACCAGGATGGAGGGGCACATCGATGCTGTACTCTGAGAAATGTATTTTAAACGCGGAGCTTTTTGAGTCGCTCTTGTCATCCTACCCTGCTCGTCTTCAATTTGTTTGTTTGTGACGCCAATGGAGTGAACGCTGAATATCGAGCTTAAAATTAAATGCCCACACTAAAATGTGCTACCTATCGTTACTTTCAGTTTTTTCATATCGTGCTTAGTTTACTCTGGGGATGGTGAGGAGCTATCATTGTTTGGGCCTTAGATGCTGCAACCAGTCATTTGGTGGCAAACCCCCTTTAATATTTGGACTGGTTTAGGAAACCAGTCCAGTTCGGAACTAGAGGAACTGAAATGTCTGTTACAACTTTCAGGGTGTAGTCCATGATCGAAAATAAGAATAAAACGTCCTATAAACATGAGCCCGGAAATGCACCCATCTTTATTTACAGCCCCCACCCCTCCCCACAAAGTTGGGGGGGGGGGAGGTGAAATCTTTCGCAACTTTCCACCTAAACCAGCCAACTCGTGTTAGCTAGTACGGTACATCATTTTTGCAATTACAGTCCTTTAAGTTAACGTAATTATGAGGTCTCAGATCGTTTAGGATGGGGGAGTATTGGGGGGGGGGGGGGGGGGGGGGGTGGCAGAACTCCTTTGGTCTTTACTGAAACAAACATTACAGTGCTAACATTACAGACACCAAATTGTAATTTCTGGTGCCTCGCATTGTGATGCAACGTTTGTTTCAGTACACATACGTACTAAAGAAGTTCACCATCCCCCTCCCCAATCTCCATATAGCCCCATGCACAAAGTTGTGGAACATCAACTTAACCTTTACATTACGACTAAATGAAATTGCAAGAAGGATGTGCCAATTGTAGTGATTTGGAAACATGAGGTGGGAAGTCATGGGGGAAATTTCAACGTTTTACCCCTAACTTTGGATGGGGGGGGGGGGCTGTAACTAAAATAAGCTAACCATCGTGTACTTTGAATTTCAAAAGTTCAGATTTTTACAAGTAACGATTAAATTCAAAATGGAAATACTCGATCGTGTTTTGCGAATTTTCGATAGGCTCTTGACGAAAAGATGTAAAATTTGAGTCCTCCTGAAGAAGATAGGAGGACTGAAATTTTACGTCTTTTCGTCGACAGCCTATCGAAAATTCGCAAAATACGATAGAGTATTTCCTTTTTTGAATTTAAGCGTTACTTGTAAAAATCTGTAACTGAAGACCGTACTTTTCCGGAACCATGTTTATAAGACATTTTAGTATTATTTTTGATCATGGACTACACCCTGAAAGTTGTGACAGACATTTCAGTTATTACCCTATATATGTGCTAGGGAGAAAGTTTCCAGGTCATAGAGTTACATCTAGAGGACATCAGTGGTTGACTTATGATTTTCTGATCACTTCAGGCTCTAAGTGAAAATTACTTTGCATACTGGCCTTGTTTTGCATTCCTAGGTAGTATCTAAAGATTGCATAGTACAGATTTTCTAATCCAAATTGTAGACTTATTTATAAAGACACATGTATCTCATTGGGATTCGTGCACGATAAACCCAATGAAGGTTGAAAATCCCACCCAACTAGTAGAATTCATCCAAATTCCTAATATTTTACCAGCTAATTACGGCTTGGCTTATTCCGAGGAGCAGTTTAAAATGTGACGATAGGTCGGTGATGGGTGATGATGACCTTCAACCATCACCAATGGCAACTCGTCATCACATGTTAACTGCTCCTCTGAAGAAGCCACACCGCAATTAGCTGTTCAAATATTAGGAATTTGGATGAATTCTACTAGTGGGTAGGATTTCTTACCTTCATTGTTTTTAGTAGGCTTATTTACTCATATATAGGTCTGATTGCGCATGGCAATATCTAGTAGAGTAGCACCATACTACTTCTGTACTAGAAACACCAGTAACCGGTGATGAATGAATCGTGAAATAGGATAATTGCTGTTTTATGCAAAGTTTTCTGACTTTACATGCGGTTGTAAACATGTTGTGGAGGCCACCAAATGTTGAGTTCGAAAATGTGGGTTGTCTAGTGGTTGGAAAGTGTTGTACGTTGTGCCTTAAAGTGCTGCACTCCCTAGGAGTAAGAGAAAGTAGTCTATGTATACTGGGTGTCCCAAAAGTCAGTATACCCGGGTGATATACCGGATGGTCACACTGATATACCGAGTGGTCCTGCTGATATACAGGGGATTTTTATCTTTGTTCATGCTGATGGTCCATCAGCATGAACAAAGATAAAAATCCCCGGTATATCAGCATGACCACCGGTATATCACCCAGGTGACCCCTGACTTTTGGGACACCCTACTCTACTCACTATCCAACTCTTGGGTCGCTGTATATTTTAACCTATAGTGGTTGAGTTTAAGAAGCAATGGAGACTAGTTAAAACATGTTCTCACCTCTGTTTGCACAAGCCATATTTATGACCTCCGCTTTTTCCGTTACCTCTCTCCCAATGAGATATGTGAAGACTCTGATCTGCAGAAGTACACATACCACAAAAGCAAAATTTGAATTCTGACTGGTAAAAAAAATCAACCGAAGGAATAAATTATAAAGAAACAAACGATGCAAATTAAAGTTTACCCGCTGGTCGGGTTGGTTGTACATCCTAAAAATATCATCGAACATGTATGGAGCACCATCTGTGACAATCATGAGAGCTTGGTTACATCTCGTGCTTTCACCGCTATTGTTGTACTAAATGAACAAAAGAAAAACATCAATTGCAACTTCCATTACCTTCGTTACGATGACTTTTCACTCAAGAGAATAGCGAAAATTCCCTTACCTGAAGAATTAGTTCAAAAGCTGTGATTAACGCCTTTGTAAAATTAGCAATGTGTTCAGTTACCACGTCGTTTAATTTATCTTTGATAATCTGCAAAATTGAAAACCACAGAAGAAATGTTTTATGTAGCCCTATGTTAGTAATCAGTATTGTCATAGTTCACTCTAAACTATGAGCATCAGGGATCGAAATTGGACGGCCCAACACCACTATTTTCATTAGTAACCAGTGTCGTCCTAGTTCACACTTAACTACAAGCATCATGGCTCAAAGTAGCTTGGTACAACACCACAGTTTGCATTAGTAACCAGTGTTGACATCACTCACTACAATCTATAAGCATCAGAGTTTGAAATAGGAGGGTGCAGCACAAGAATTTGTGTTAACAACCGGTGCTGTCGTATTTCACTCCAAACTACAATCATTGTGGCTCACAATAGGAAGGTGCAACACCACAATTTGTGCCCTGACTAGAAACCCTGCTCAGGTTAGACCTTAAAGGGGCTTGAAAATTTGCACTTGGCATTAAGTCTTGCAACTTAAAATCACGAATATGTGAAAGAAAAAAAATCGTTGTAAATACTCAGTTAACGATCTGCAACACTAACTAGCATTAAAACCATGCTTACTGCCGCAAGCTGCAGGTATATTAAAAACAGGGTAAATGTTGTGACATGTGTTTGGGTGGGGGGGGGGGGCAGGTTTAGTCTATGCCTTCACGTATCGTACAAAATGGAAAGAAGACTCGTTATACAAGTCAACGAATTTAGTTTCTTTTTTCACACTTTTTCTCCTGAGTGGATGTAAGGGACAAAAGAGGCAGGCTTTCGTCCATTGACAAATAAAAAAAATCCTAAATTTTTCCGGAGTCAAAATTGGTTTCTATCGTCTTGATGAAAATGTATACTACCCGTAAATTTAATTGCATTTATTTCCTGGATGCTCCATATCTGTCTTGAGGTTTTTCGCTCTCTTGATCCGGCCAGGGTGTGGTGGTCATCTCTTTTCCTCTCGATGTGTCATCCATGATGGTGACTCAAGAGGGGAGGTAGGGTGGGTTTTTACAGGTTGTATAGATTTTCGTTAAGATGATAGAAACCAATTTTGACCCTGGAAAAAATTAGGTTTCTAGCTGTCAATGCGAAAATTTCTACTGCCTGTAAATTTAATTGCATTTACAGTTGACCTCGTAATTTTAGGTGGTGGGCACCGTCATGATGGGTTACCCTGGGTTGCGTACTGGCTCCCCAAAAAGTTTACCAAAACTTCGCACTTTGTTGAAAATTAACAGAAACCGTAGTGGGAAACGATCGATGTGGTTGTTCGGTTGGTAGAGATGAGGGTCTTGCTTCTGTCTACTCGAGGTCTTCGTTTCTGTTGGTTGGACTACACATCTGGCTAATGACAGCGAGTCCTACAGACAGTGCAGCCCACTAATTTGCCTTGACCTGTCCATGAATATGTGAATTTAGAGGACAGTCTGGCTTCTTCTTGATGTAACTTGGAGGCTTTCAGTGATGGAGACATGGTTGTGGAGTGCCCATGAGGTCTCAGTGCCCTGAGTTTGTGGATAATCATTGTGATCCAACTTGTGATTGTTTTGGTTATGTAGGTTCTTTGGAGAACAGTAGTGAAAGGTGGGTTAGGAACTTTGACAATTGTTAGTTTGTTCAATTGAAGCTAAGTTATTTGGTTCGAACTAGACAAGTGTTCTTTGTAGGTATGTCGCCAATGATGTTTGAGCATTGTGAATGATGATGGGCTTCGAGGTTTTTGGAGGATCTTTGTGTTCTGATTCGAAGTCCAGATGGGATTTTGGATGGATGAGATCAAGATGATTTTGAGGCCCATGTGGTGATGAAAGGACCCAGTTCATGTGGTGTGTTTAATGCCTTGACGTGTTCCTGAAGAAGTGGATGGTGAGAATGGAAAGAATTCGTCAGGCTGTGACCTATGGTTTTGGCATGTCAGGGAGGTAGACAGTGTCCAAAAATCTTGAGTTGTGCCCATTTCATTGTCGGGGAGACTTCGGGGATGCGGATGGATGTTGGTCTTTCTCTATTTGAATGTCGGCTTCAAAGAGTGTGAGGACAGTTCATCTTGGCGTGAGGGCAGGAACTTGTTCCATTGGTGAGGTGAGACGTCGGTGAGATCTTGCTGGCAGTGATGATATATCAGAGGAGTAAGGGTGGTGTGGTGATGTTCAGATGGTTGGTTAGTCCTAAAGATTTCCAAATGAACATCTGAGAGGAGCGAGAGATTGGAGAAACTGTCAACCAGGTCAGTGATTGGCGTTGGCGACTGGTGGTGTTTGCGACGATTGTCATGTTGATGAAAGGTGACTTTTGTTGTGTTGTTGTCAAGGTGAGTTCATGGTTATGGCAGTGAATTCGATTCCGTGGATGGAGTCATGATGATAGATGTCATATTGGTGAAAGCTTGATGGAACCAGAAGCAATCTTGCTGTTTTCTGGTGAAAGTTTGGAGGAGTTTCATTTGGTCGAATTCTTTGAGGCCTATTTTCAGCTGAGAACATGGGGCAATGATGAGCTATGAATCAATCGTATCTGTGTTTCATGGCGAGAACTCAATAGACAATTGCTGGTGGATGAAAACAGTTACTTGAACGTGACTGGGTAGCGTCAACCGGCTGGACTTTCAGTTGGAGTTGACGGAGCAATTCGGGATGCTGCAGACGAAGATGGGTGAAGCGATTAAGTCGCGAATGGCCGCGTTAAAGTTTCATGCGGTTAGCTGAGGTTGGACCGGAAGTCGACCTATTTGTCTTTGTTGCCTGGAGAGGTGAGCGTTTTTCTTCAACTGTTGGGAAGGAAATTTTTTTTTCGGAGAAAGTTATTCTATGGCAAAAGAACTTCTTTCAAATGATTATCTTTGGTGAAGAGTCAGCTTCCGACAAGGATGCAGTAAGTTGGCTGGTGGGAAGTCCTGTCAGATGGTTGTAGGGTTAAAGAGTTGCAGCGATGTGAGGTTGAGCTGCACGGGTAGCTGTAGTGAGGGGCGATGTTTCGATTATGTGGTGGTTAGACAGCCAGAGTTCACAAAAGGCCCCCAGGTGAACGACGGGACCATGGACGGAAGGACGTACTCCTGGCGGTGAAGTTTTTTTTTTCTTGCGAAGTGCAGTTTGTGAACTTGAAAATGCTGCAGCTGGAGCGAGAGTGTTTTTCCGAACGAAGGGTTTACAGGATGAAGATCTCCTTCAGGCGAGAGATATTCTTCCAGATGAAGGACATCAATGGATGAAGGACATGATTGGTCTTCTGTCATACGATCGATTTTCTTTTGGTGAGGAACAATGTGTTGGTTAAGATCTTGTTCCAGGCGAAGATCTTCGTACAGGTGAAAGGTCAGCGAGCGATTGAAAGATCTTCTCGGACGATATATTTCTATTACGGGAAATATCTTCCAGGCGAAAGATCTTTAGTGGGTGAAAGACCTTTTCACAGGTAAAAGATCTTCTAGGAGGCGAAGATCTTCTTTCAGGCGAAAGATCTTGGGAGTGAAAAGTTCTCCTTAGGTGAAAGATCTTTGTAACGGTAAAAGATCTCCCCTCAGGCGAAAGATCTTCTTACAGGCGAAAGATCTTCTTATCGGTGAAAGATTTTCTCTTAGGCGAAAGATTTCCTTCAGGTAATTGATCTTCTACTAGACGAAAGACCTTCTTACAGATGAAAAGATCATCTTACAGGCGAAAGATCTTCTTGCGAGTGAAAGATCTTCTCAGGCAAAAGACTTCCAATGGGTGAAAGATCTTCTTCCAGGCGAAGATCTTCTCACGGGCGAAAGATTTCATTTAGGTGAAAAATCTTGTATCAGACGAAGGATCTTCTTACTGGTGAAAGATCCTCAGACAGGCGAAGATTTCATCCAAGCGAAAGATCTTCTTTCAGGTGAAATATTTTTTTATCGGTTTAAGATCTTCTCTCAGGCGAAAGATCTTCTTACTGGTGAAAGATCTTCTCTTAGGTGAAGATGTCCTTCAGGCGAAAGATTAGCTTACAGGCGAAAGATCTTCTTACAGGAGGAAGATATTTTTTTTTTTAGGCAAGAGATATTATTTCAGGCGAAAGATCAGCTTTCAGACAAAAGATCTTGTAATAGGTGAAAGATCATCAGACACGCGAAGATTTCCTCCGGGTGAAGAATCTTCTTTCAGGTGAAAGATCTTCTTGGCGGTGAAAGATCTTCCCTTAGGCGAAGATTTCCTTCAGGCAAAAGATCTTCTTTCAGGCAAAGGATCTTCTTACAGGTGGCAGATCTTCTCTCAGGCAATAGATTTCCTTCAGGCAAAAGATGTTCTTTGAGGTGAGGGATTGAATCTGGGGAGCGGTGATGAGAACAGGAGGGAAGCAGGCGGCTGCCTCATACAGAATGCAGTGGCAAGGAAGCCAATCGAGGATTGGGCGACGGGACGGTTACTGTGTGGTGGTGGAAAAGAGAACCAGCAGGCCATGGTGGTCGGGAGGTAACGATGGTTGGCTCTTTGGAATCCAAATGCTGACACTCGCAAGGTTGCAGGTGGTCACGGGCGAGGGCTCGCAGGGCTGTTAAAGCGGTTGGTGAGCGGCTGAAGTAGGCAAGGAATGAAGACTTCAGTAAATGCTATAGCTGGAGAAGGACAGCAGGTTAACTGGCTGAAAGATCAGTGGATGCCGGACGCTGTTAGCCATTGAATTTAGTCGGTTCAAGAGGTGAGAATGTGCATTGAACTGAGAGAAGTGAAGCTGAACACTCAGTCGTGCTTCGAGGGTCGCTTGAATGCAGCTTGTTTGTTTTCAGAGCCAAAATTTTGCTCCTTGTTCACAATGAAATGATGACA
>JAHWFP010184880.1:0-37878 GCA_023313725.1 Lithobius niger | reverse complement strand
CCTTTGAATCCAATCATACTTTCGTCGATTGCAACTTCCCTTTGTGGTCATGGCCGGGTTGCCCTCTTGGTTGTCGTATATCATTATTGGTAAAGTGAAGCAGGGCAGTTATTTGTTTGAACCTACGTTGCGACATGATTTTTCTAAATCCAGGAGTTTCAAAAATCCAGTGGATTGTCCAATGTTCCATTACATCCGTACATTTTACTAACCCAGCTGCAGTGAGAATAGCAATAAATTTAATGATTTCTTCGTAAGTTACATCTTTCCATTTGGAAAAACGTGTTTCGTATGGCAGAAATTCATTTTTTTGCTTTATTTGCCGAGCGTAGACGTTCGGCCTACCGACTCGCGCATTTGTTGTCACGATTACCACGATCCGCTATTTCCTTGTCTTCGCAAGCGCTGCGGTTCCTTCCTGCCTGTTTACCAATCAGCTAGGGTGTTTCCTCTGTTCTGCATTAACTGAGACAGCCTTATGCTTGACGACTTGAGCTTTGGCCCGTTTTCCTCTTCATAAGTAACCAAGACTTACGTTTCGGACCCAGCCTCGGCCGGGCCCAGCACCGTTTTTTCTACGTTCTGCTTTCAAATGTTTATCCCTCAGGTATAGGGATCTTTCGGTCGTTCCTGCCTCACGCTTCGGGCCTAGGATCAAGGCTGGGCCCAGTTCCTTTTTTTTCATCCCACTTTGGTTCCTTGCCTTTCCAGCTGCAGATATCTTTGTTGTTCAGGACCGTTCCTGCGCTAGTCCCAGCTGCTCGACTTTCCTGGCGATTCCCTACCTTCATGTTTCCTTTCAAACACAGACTGTGTCGTCTTCGGTTCCGTACCCTACAAGTCTCAAGATGTAGTTCAAGGTTTTTGCTTAATCACCACACGATTCCGGCCTCTACCACAGACCCTCCTGTTCCACAACTTGCAATTGCAGAGGTGCGCCCGTGCACTTGGTCGCACGGAGGTGGAGGCCCGGTCCCAGTACCCGGGCCCAGCACCTCAAGTAAAACAGCACTCCGGTACCCGTCTGACCTTTCGGGCGATCTTTGCATTCCAACACCCTTGCCGCTAGCACATCTTCTGTTTCACAAACAAATAAATAATGAAACAGGCTTTGACGCCCGGGCCTAAGCTTCTGGCCGGGCCCGGTACCGTTTTTCTTCTTTCGTTCCACTCCTCGGTTCACTATCCTCAAGCTCGAGAACCCCTCGAACGCTCAGCGTTAGCCATATTATATCGGCGTGTCTCAAAAAAAAAATAACCTTCCAAGGTGTGCACCTCGGTAACCAACGTGCTGCTTCATTCATGTCGGTTCCTGATTACCCTTCCGTACCGTCATCAAGCCCATTGACCCGGGCGGATCATTACCATTCCTCTTGTCACCCACTGTTCCTGTGGTTCCTTTCTTGACGAAAGAGTTTGACAGGGTTCCCCCCGTTCCCTTCACGTTACCTTCCGTTCTGCTTCATACCAGCGGAAAGGGGGGGGAGGGGGCGTACGAACTAGGACAAAGGCATACGGACTTTCTCTCAATAAGGACATTGCTACGTTACCAATCGACCTCAGCCGACCCACCGCCTCCCCCAGCCCGAAACTTGTTCCTGTCAGGTTCCTTTCCTCTTCAAGCTTTTAGAAGCATTGGGTTCCGGGCCCACGTTGCCTATCCGGGCCCAGTCCCCACCAGATGAAGTTCACGCTACATCCTACAGAACCTGACGTTGGCCCCAGTGGTACATGCGCCTGTTCCGGAGGATTGTCGTTTGGATTCAGGATCCGCCCTTCCCTTGGTCCAACTTTTCAACGCCGCTTCTGCTCACCACCAGGCCCAACACCCAGCCTGGAGCCTTTTACGGACCGCATCTTCCTAACCACCGTACTTTGACTGGGACTGCCATTCTGTTTACATACCCGTGCAGCGCCCTTCCTCTTCTTTAAGGACAACCACGGCCCGAGGTTCGGGCCCAAGCTCGCGACCGGGCCCGGTAACCTTTTCTCTTCATCTCACCTTCGATTCCTGGTCTTTGGGGTAGAAATCTCTCGACCATTCCTGTGTAACACACAGTCAAGCCGTTCTCCTTCCTGTCGATTCCTTTTCGGCAGCGGCACGCCTTAACTTGCACACTCCGACCTGCGGTATGAAACCTGCTGTTCAATACGCCTTCAGTTCTCTGTCCTCCAGGACCAAAGCCTCCTCGTCATACAACCTGGTCTGTACCGTGATGCCTCCTGTTCTCCTTCACAGCTATAGCCACTTAAGCACCAGTGCATCCTCTGCATCCCGGTGAACCAAGGCTTGGTGTTCAGGCCAAGGCCCAAGGCCACTCCCGGTACCGTTTACGTTCCATTCCCTGATCACTATCCTCCTGGTCGGGATTCCCTTGATCGCTCAGCATTTAGTAACGCCTTCTGCCTTTCGCACTATTGCCAGTGTTCACACTGATGCTATTCTCCGTCCTGTCCCGTTCGTGTTCTCACGTACCTCCATTCCTAGCCAAGCCAACGAATCAGATTACCTTTTCTCCTCGTCTTTCGCGATTCCGCCTGTTTCCTATCTTAGCGCATCCATCCCTTCAGGTGACGATCATAACCACCGTTCTTCTACACTTGCAACTCTAGACCGCCGGTCTGCACTCGATCCTCGTAGACGAGGAAACCATGCTGTGCTCTGCTCCATTCAGGGACGGTAATCGATCCTACTGCAGTCCTGCCACGAATCGTCGCAAGCCACCGTGTTCCTACCGGTTTTGGTAGATTCTACCACTCCAGCTTAGGATCTTCGGCGCTTCGTTGTGATCCGCCTCGTCAACATCAACTCTCCTCTTCCTCTTCTGGATGCGGCCACCATGCTGTCATCAATACACTGCTGGTTATGCTCCCGGTTCCATCCTGCTTCTCCGGCTTCTTGCGTTCACAATTCCTCAGCAACGATGCTTCGCTTCCATGATTGCTTCTTCGGTTCCTGGTTACTCCGTCGATTCCAGTCTGCCTGCTCAAGACCGAAGTCCATCGCCTCGCTTCCCGACCAAGGTAGGTTGGCATCTTGTTTGTTTGCAATTCTACCTTCCCCTCGGTGTCGAACCGTCTGTTTCTACTGCTGGCTTCTGCTGTTCCTGTTGCTCGCCTGTGGTACTGAGGGTCCGGGGTCCAGGTTGGAGAAACATTCGTTGGCTGCGTGGGGCCGCCGGCTCGTAACGTGGGTACTTCGAACCTAGCCCGCCACCTTATGTGACGAACTCTGCTAATAAATGAAAGGTAATTGATTTTCGTGGCAATAAAAAGACTAAAATACCAGAGTCACCTGGTTAATTTTAGTTTTTGTTTGCTTATACGAAAATATACATTACCTTTTACCCACGCAAGCCTCCCCACGGATGTACTAGGTTCATGTAGGTTGGAAGAAAGATGCTGCGCTCCGTTGCAATCCGCTTATATGCACGGTGCCAGTTCCTGCCTTGCGCAGTAGGTTACGAGACCGGCACGGAAGCCAACTTTCAAGCTAGGAATACTATAGCTTCAGGGGGGGGGGGGAACTGCTAGTAAATAAAAGGGAATGTATATTTTGGTATAGGCAAACAAAAACAAAATTAACCAGGTGGCTCTGGTATTTCGGCTCTGGTTTTTCCCAATTATGCGTCCGTGTGGAAAATAAGTTAAACCGGGTTTCAGGTTTTGACAATACCGCACGGAAAACGGAGTCTTATCTGTCGTTCTTCTTTGGGCGAACCGATAAAAACAAAAATGGCGGCTATTTTGCGCTTTACCGGTCATATTGACAATTCGGGTAGTTATGTCGAACAAATAGCGGTTCCTGTATTAATCAGGTAAATATTGTATAATCAATTATTTAGTGTAACAGTTTTTGTAGTATCAATTGGACAAACGTGTGAGGCATTGGGATAGTGCATACTAGGAGCGTAGCTGTAGTACAGAGGAGCCCCAATATTTTCTCGGTACGATGACGAATTTGAAAGGCAGGGGCAGTTCTACATAATAAAGGCAAAATTCTAAATTCATTCCACGATCACTTTCGATAGAAAAATAAACAATAGAGAGATTCGTCTTGAATCGTGCACTTTTCTACTTACCTTAAAAGCTAACACGCATTATGTTTGAATAACAAATGCAATATACAGGATTGCTCATCCTAATTCACCCCCCCCCCCCCCCCCACAATAAAGAAAGCTACCAAATGAGACATCTTCCTGTCCCCTCGAGTCTGGGTGGATTTAAGTCGGATTTAAGGGCACATTTTTTTCCCCAAGCTGTGCCAAAATATTATTAATTTTTTTTTATTTTTACATTTTGTTTCATAAATCTAAGTATTTCTGACTGAGATCCATTTTTCAGAATGATAAGTTTTCTTCGGTGTGATGGTGGGATGGTGGTTGTTGTCCTCCCCCTCCTACCCCCTTCCCAAAAAAATCAACTGTGGTTGTATTGCATGCCTGAATGTTTAGACCTATTTAGTAGATTTGTATTACTGGAACCTACATCGCTTTTAATAATAAGAGTGTAATCGGAGTATTGGTTATGATGGCTTCTGTGCGTAGCGATTGTGTCCTCCATTATACCCAACCACTGTTACCCACTATGAGCCGTGAGCTCATGATTTTTCAGCATAAGCAGTTATTGTATTTATTTAAATTCTTGTTATTTTTATTACTACTACCCGGCCATCATTCCCTCTCCCCCGCCCCTCCCTTCCTCGTCTCAGGCCATTAAGCGACACGGATTATCGTTACAGAAGTTACAAAACCCAACATTCTAAATTGGCTCAGAAATGCCCCCCAAAAAAGGAGATTTCACTTAATATTCTGAAAAATCGAGTCACATCACGATTTAGATAGACTTTCGAATTTCAATCCATAACGGAAATTTTTACCCTCATTGGCGCAATCACAGAATCAAATTAATTTAACTCTCAAGAAATTAAGAAGTAAGGATAGCTCGAACTTAGCGATAATTTTGATAACCTAACAAAGCGTCACGAATTCGTTCAGATTTCATTATCATTTCACAAAATTAAATCATGATAGTAACTCAAAAAGAGGCAAGTTGCATCCCCCCCCCACCCCCACCCCCACAAAAAAAACTAGCACTTAGGAGGAAAACCAGCAAGAATTTGTTACTAGTACTATGTTTTCCGGCATACAAACTTAGCCGGTTCAAAATAAAAGTAACGAAGTTAAAATTAATCTATAGACGGCAGTCCAGAAATTTAGAAGAAATGACTCTGCGCATGCAGTCAGTAAACTATCTATAAGTTTAGCGAGAGTCGCAGACAGAGAACAGTCTCAGGCCAAATTTCAGAATTAACTAGGCTAGAGTTCGAAACGTTAATAACCCCACCCCTAAACCCAGGGGAAGGCAAGTAACAATTCACAACCAGACCTTCGCCACTAACATACTGCATGGAAATAATACAAATAACTGCAAATACCACTCCCACTCTCCTCCCCCCCTACCTTTCCAGACCCGTAAATTTCCCCATTACAATTTTTCTTTCTCAAGTAAAGCATTACCTGGGTAGAACTATAACCACAACTTTTAAGAAAAAAAAAGAGAAAGGACTTAAAACCATCGTTCATGAAACTCTCAACGTCATACGAAAATCACGCCTCTCCAGGAGAATCCCAGCCATTTTCCTACGCAAGAATCCAGAACGATCATTTTAAGTTTAATAGAATTTATTCAGTTCTCACAACGTGAACTGGATTCAATAATTGAACAACTCAACGCAACAATAATTGGAAATGTAACATCAGTTATGTCCGTCAATCTTTAAAAATCAAAAACGCATGGCTGAAAATTTAAAAGAGCAAAATTCGCACAGGTACGGCGAACGGAATTTCCTATAACAAACTAATTAAGAAAGTTTCACAACCATCAGATACACAGCAACAAGTAAGCATTGTTCTCTCCTAACGTAAGGACAATGATTAGCCAACAAATGCAAAACACTTTTTGGCTTATTAATGTTCTAGTAGTATCTCGAGACAGACAAGAAAAATTCCGATCGCCCACACTCAGATAATCACAAGAAAACCGAAGAAAATCGTCTAAAATAGAGAAATAAAATATTCCTCTAAAATAAAATTTGATCTTTTGACCTCTGTTTCAGCCCTTAAGCCACCTATCAGTCAGCTGTCATACCTTGAAATGTGAAGAATAGTATTCAGGTGTGATGTGCCATATTTTAAACACTTTTTCCCATAGATGGAGATTTTCCCGTCAAGCTATTTTTTTTTTTGATTTGGCTTATGGCTAAAAATAGGCGCTTGCGGTTTTCGCTTTCGGTTTGAGAAATTCAGTTGGCCGTATATCCAGATTTCATCAGTATACCGAAATTAGCATCTGTGCCAAATTTGGTTCTTTCTTCACTAAAATGCAGAAGTTTAGACTTATCTACCCCACTATTGGTGGTCGAACATCAACACACTCGGTCGGTGCCACTTCTCGAACCTCAACCCAACCTCCTCTTCCTATCCGATGCTTCACTGGAGGGATGGGGAGCCCACGTAGGTCACCACCAAACATCAGGAACTTGGACGAGTCAGGACCACGACCACATCAACAGCCTGGAACTCAAAGCAGTTCTCAACGCCCTTCTTCATTTTTAAGAACTAATCAAAGGAAAGGTTGTACAAGTCCAAGCAGACAACACAACAGCAGTTGCCTACATCAAGAAGGAAGGAGGAGCGAGATCCAGCAAACTTCACGAGATAATCTTGTCAATCTTCCACCTCTGCATTCAACTCAAAACAACGATCATACCACTCCACATCCCAGGCAACAGCAATGTGATTGCAGACTCTCTCTCGGAAGAAACCACCAGCAGGAGAATGGACATTAAAGAAATCCATCTGTGAATATCTCTTCAACATAAGGGACACCCCAATCATAGACCTCTTTGCTACAAGGCACAAAGCCAGACTTCCCCACTTCATCAGTCCAATCCCGGACGAAAAAGCAACAGCAGTAGACGCCCTAACCTTCCCGTGGGAAAACCTCTACGCGTGTCTTTTTCCCCTGTTCATGCTGCTTCCACAAGTCCTGGAAAAGATCTCGCAGTCAGGAGTCCTCTTTCTACTAATAGCACCGAACTGGCCATGAGCTGCGTGGTTCCCTCATCTTCTAAAACTGATAATAGACACACCAAGAAGTCTTGCTCAAATCCAGGGTCTACTGTCTCAACAAAAAGGAACCAAATTCCACCCGAATCTCAACTCTACTCCTTCACGGATGGCTACTATCGTCAAACTACTCAAAAGCAGGGCCGTAGCTAGGGGGGGGGGCAACTGCCCCCCCCCAAAAAAAAATGTTAGAGGGGCGTAAAAACTATACTTGATATAACATAAAAAGTACGAACTTTCCTTTCCTTCTCCAGATGTGCTTGGTTTTTTTTTTTTTTTTTTTTTATGATGTGTCCATATTTTATTGATACCACACCAGTTTCGGCGGAAACCACAAGCTATTCGTTTTGTTGAATAAATTTTTTGGATTAATTTAAACGGCAAAAATAACCCACCAAGACAGCTACGAAGAGGGACGGTAGACACAGCTATGCAGCGAAGCCAAACCCAGTAGAGCCACTACGATCTAGGATTATTAGGTGTTTGGGGAGGATGCGACTTTCTAACAGACGGCCTGCTTCATCGGTTGTACAACTCGCGTGAGAAGGCTTTCAGTGCGATTGCAGCGAGAGATTCAAAACAACGGAGAATGCGCCGGCGATCGGAAGCTTGACGGTTGGTGTTGAAACTGAAAAACCTCACTAGAGGGCCTCCGAGCTGCGGCCGTTTGGCTCGATCTTGCAGGGAAGCCAATGCAGCTGCCCCTCTTGGCATACGCTCGGCAGGTCTATACGAGCAAGAGCCTCTTTCAAGATAAAATATTCGTTTAGGGTTTAAATTCAGTGTGCGGTGCCATTCGTTTCTTATGTTTTCTTTTCTAGTACTCCGTGGCAAACTGATCGTAGCCGATAACGTCGGAATTGTTAGGTGGCCGTTACAAAATCCCAGCAAGGTGAGCCAGAAGAGTATCGCTTCGTTGCCGCCATGTTTTCCGCCGACTAACGCCAACGTTTTTAGGAGGGTGCTGCTAGCACGCTAAATCGCTTCTCACACCAGTGGTACATGTATCGCAGCGAATGACGCATCCTCCCCAACAACTAATAATCCTAGCTACGATGGAGTCTCAAGCGTCGTCGTATTAACCTGAAGTCCTGCTTTGGTTTTAGCTACCATCCCCGATGAGAGCAGCGGTGATACGTTTTCTTTTTTGGCAGACAGTATTAAAATAATAACGCTGCAAAACTACCGAAAACAAATGAAAAATTTTGTGACTTAAAGGGGAAAAAATGTACGAAACCATTTCTTTCCCGCTTTTTGGATGAGTTTTGACTAGATGAATCGGCATTTACACAATTTTCAAAAAAAAAAACGAGGGTTTCCGCTTTTACATAATGGCTTTTAAACCAGCATTTTACGTTATTCTGCAGGTATGAAACAGATCGTGGAGAATGTCAAACGACTCGGGCCCCCCCCCCCCCCCCCCCAAACGCACTCGGCACAACATTTTCCTCAATCTGTAAGGTTCAAATTTAGATTCGCAAACGGCGAACTGATATACCCCTCAGGATGGGAAGAAATTATTCTGTAATTTACAGCTAGATTAAAAGTGACGGTCAGTCTACATTTTTTGTCAGTTACCACTTGCGTCGCGCGTACCTAATCGGCTTCAATTAGGCCTACTTGAAGAAGTAATATGCACAAGCTTAATCATGCAAAGTATCGAAAAACGTTAACAAATTGAAGTACCACACAAAATTAAAATAAAAGAAAATAAAGTGCAAATAAACAGTCCTGCCATAGACAAGAGATCAAACTTGTTCTTATTAATACAGAACGGAATGCCAAATGGGTAGGAAAATCTTTTTTTGGCCCATTTGGGTCTCCGTCCTGTTTAACCTTATTTCATGCTTTCCTTTTGTGTTCCTTTATGTTCACTTGGTGAGTAGCGTGCAGACAAGTGCCCCTCCAGTACAGATTGGAAAATGTTTGATTATATGTGTATGTGTGCGTGTTTAAAGCGGCCTATGGACGTTTCCTTTTGGCCTCGAAGAGTATGGCTGAGCAGTAGGACTCCGACCTTTGGTCTCAAAGGTCGCGGGTTAAATTCCTATTCAGGCAGTCTGACATTTAAGTCCAAAGGGCAACGTGAATAGGTTTGCATCTGTAGTTATTAATCACCTACTATTACACGCTGTGGTCGTTAGGAAGCCAGTATATTTCATATACATCTTTGCATGTTGGTGGCCTTTAGGTCACAACTCGGAAAGGTTGAACCAGTTCTAATATATAAGCTATGATTGAGGCTGAAGCCACAGTCCACCCCAGTAGTGTAGTTATTCGAACGCCCGGCCTCATACACTGGAAGTCCTGGGTTCGAGTCCCAATCGAGGCAGTTTTTTTCTTTCTTTTTCAGACTAGTTTATGCTCACGAGGCCCGCCGTGATGCTAACTGTGCGCTTTGCAAACTATCTGGCAAAAACTAATGGCTTTCTGATTTAATTTTCAAAATAAAGGTCCGAAACAATTATGAAAGCGCAGAGGTGCTGAGGGCATAGGGCTGGGCAGTTCCTTTTTAAGGAAATCTTCTTGTCGTCTTCATTTTCCTACTCCTACAATCTATACAGGGTGTCGGAAAAGTCATGGTCATAACTTACATGGTATGTAGTACTCATCTAGACGAACAAAAAAGTCCATATAAACATAGGTCCGGAATCGTCGGTTTCCAAGATCCAGTGACCTTTGTCACACAAAACACACGCATTTTCAGCCAACATTCAGAGGCAGCAAGCTAAATCCAGAAACATAAAAAACAATGTCTCTTAAAGACAAGTGAAGTAATCCCCAGCGTGGAAATAAGCGGTGGTGTTTACCCCCTTTGCCTCAAAGCAGTAGAAGCGTCTTCTTAGTAATTTGTAAGAAAGCCAGTTCACACAACAAGACACTGCGCTCTTTTGGGATTCACTCTACTACATTCAGCGTGCCACACCATGCTGGCGCCCGTTGGAGGCTTAAAAATATGTAATGTCTAAGCAATGCGAAATGCCGAGTACGGGCCAATCCATCTCTCTCCAAACAGTTCATTGAGGTGTTGCCTGACAGCAAGCTGGAAGTGAGCTGGTGCCCCATCGTGCATGAGCCACATCATCTGACGTGTCATGAGTGGGACATTTTTCGAGTAGGCCAGGTAGGTCATCTCGCAGGAAGGTGTATGAATCCCCAGCAAGCCTGTTGGGTAAAATATGCGGCCCTATGAGAACATCCCCTACCATACCAGCCCACACATTGATGGAGAACCGATGCTGATGCCGTGATTGCAGGATCGCGTGGGGATTTCCATCAGCCCAAACATGGGTGTTATGGAAGTTGACAATTCCATCACGGGTAAATCCAGCTTCATCAGTAAATAACACATTATGCAGGAAGAGGGGTTAGCAGTGTAATGCTGATACAGCCACTGGCAGAATTCAGCCCGTGCCGGATAGTCGTTTTCGTCTAGGGCTTGCACTCTCTGCAGGTGGTAAGGACCCAGCAATTGTTATGGAGGATTCTCCAGACAACATCATGGTTTACATTTTCTACTGCGGCAATCCGCCGTGTGCTCGTTTCCGGGTCCTCGTTAATTCTCTGTAGCACTCACTCTTCCTGTTTAGGAGTTCGGACCGTTCTTGGTCTTCCCTCTCGTGGAGCGACCTCGAATGCGCCACGCTCGCACAGACGTGAGTGGATCCTTGCAATCATACGACGGTCTGGATGCCTTCTGTTTGGATAGGTCTTAGCGTACAACCGTGCAGCTTCCGCTGCGTTTCCATTGGCCCGGCCATACATGAAATGCATGTCGGCCATCTCTTGATTGGTATGGTTAACAGCCATCATTATGCTCTGGCAATACGTACAAACACATAACCAGACACTGTAATTGTGAGATGTACTTGTGCTCAACACATGGGGAATGTCTGGGCACAGCTCATGAAGTGGGGATTTTTCACTTGTCTTTTAGAGACATTGTTTTGGACGTTTCTCAATTTAGCTCGCTGCTCCCTGAATGTTGGCTGAAAATGCGTGTGTTTTTGTGGGACAAATGTCACTGGATCTTGGAAACCGGTCGATTCCGGACCTATGTTTATGTGGACTTTTTTGTTCGTCTGGGTGAGTACTACATACCTTGTAAGTTATGACCATGACTTTTCTGACATCCTGTATTAACTGGAGCGAAATAAAGGAGGACCTTTAAGACGCGACTGAGTGTCCATGATAATATCATCACGTGTTCCATCTCTCGTTCTGGGTGGCGGCCCCACGCTACCAAATATGGTGCAACTGGTCGTAACTGTTTTGGAGGATAACCCACGTTGAAAATACGCTGTATTGTTTTATAGAAAGGTACAGGACATAGTTAGCCGCGAATAGGCGGGGGGGGGGGCAAGAAACGGCAGTTTTCTTTAGTTTTGTTGGGGGGGGGGCGTACAACTAGGAGGGGGGCGTTAAATTGCTGGTTTGCCCTCCCAGAAAAAATTCCTAGCTACGGCCCTGCTCAAAAGGGCAAGCATTCATGAAGAACAAGCAACCCAAATTGCAAGCCAAGCTGATAGAACGTCAACAAACAGAATCTACGACAGCCACTGGTCACAATGGTTTCATTGGTTAACAGCGGGAAAATCAATCCAATCAATCATCCTATTGCTGGCCTGTTGACATTTTTGAACACTCTTTTCAACGAAGGACTAAAAGGCTCCACAATTCTAGTCTACCGCTCAGCGCTCAACACAGTTTTCAAAAGCTGCAGGAAGCTCAAAACTACTCGACGACTATCGGATTTCTTCACTCATCAAACCTTTTGAAATGGAATGACCCGCCACAAGACGCACTTTTCCAGGCTGGGACCTGTCCGTTGTCTTAACGCGCACTTTTGAAAGAACCATATGAACCATTACTCAACAGTTCGATGAATGTCCTCACTAGAAAAACTGTCTTCTTGGTAACCCTAGCAGCATGTCTTTGATGAAGCTAAATTCAGGCATTGTCAACCCAGCTGATTGTGCATTCGCCCCAGATTTCATTTACGTAACCCTAACTCCAAGAGTAAACTTTCGAGCAAAAACACAACGGCCCTGTGAACTGTCAAAGCCAATCACAATTCCGGCTCTCGCACACATTGTAGGACAAGAACCTGAACGACATCTCTTTCGGTAAGAGCACTCCGTTACTATGTCTCAAGAGCCAACAATGAAGAACTATGCAAAGGAAGAAATCAACTCTTTCTCTTCTTCGCAAGGAACTTTGGTGAAACCTTGGCAGCCACAATAGCTCAGTGGATTAAAGAAACAATCTTAAGCACATACGAAGACTCCGACATCAATTGCACGGACAAAGGTATCGGAGTGACGGCATAAAAGTTAAAGGGCAGTCTCCACCTCTTGGGCATTCCATCTGAGTTTCCGACATCCTAACGGCAACATCATGGCGAACAGCTCCGTCTTTACATCACATTACTTCAAAGAGATGACGAAGCAAGAAATGACATCTTCTGTGCCCCATCGTTGTAGCCAGATATGTGATCCAACCCCCTTAAGCACTCAAAAACTGAAGCAAGTCTACACCACGAAGATGGAAGCAAGACCATCATCTGTAAACAAACAAACAGAAACATCCTGTTTTCTGTTTTCTGAATAAAGTGTGAAGTTTGTGACACTTTTTGGGGGCTGCCGGCTCGTAACCCTAGGGCGCCCATCAAGGCGGTGCCCGCCTGTCGCAAATCTTGTACTTGCATGTTTGCTGGGACCAATAGCCAATCTTAATCTTATGTGTCTAATCTTACATTGGTGGACATTATCTATGTATTGTAGCTTTATTTCCGGCTTCTGCCCATGTACTGTGCATCTACATTATGTTTGCAGGAAACTGACTGTATGGCACCAAGTTTCCTTCCACTACGAGTGCAAAAAACACGTAAATATCCGACTCGAAGACCCTAACTGTAATTGCGTAGAGTCTGTAAGTATGATATTCACATGTTTTTGCACTCGTAGTGCAAGGAAACGTATCGTACAGTCAATTTCCTGTAAACATAATGTGGAACAAACTATAGAACCTTCTAGAACTTTCCATTACCCATAATACCCTTGTTATTTCACGGTTATCAGGGGTTACCAAAACATATTTAAGCAAAGGAACCAGCATGCAGAATCAGTTAGCCTTTTGGCCAACCAACCCAAAGGGCTGGTCCCTTTGACCCCTGCTAGGTCTTCTGGTTGAGGGATTTTTGGTTGTTAGGCTTTTAGTAGGCTCAATTTTAGTTAGGCCCTTTTAGCCTAAACGTTCCCCCTACCTAACCAAGCCTCTTTTTCCTAACCCTAACTTAAGCCCAAAGTTCCCCAACTTGCGTCAGTCTAATTGCTTGCTCTCCCACTGTAATTTTCGTCGAGGTGCCAAAACCTGGGATGTTTCCTTGGATTTTTTCTTCTGGGGAGTGTCTTTTTGGGTTTTTTGTTCAAAGGAATATGGCTGGTTGGACCCTTTGGGTTTTTTGTGTTTCTTAAGAGTTTTGTTAGGCCCACTTCAGGGTTTCCTGTTTGGAGTCAGTTACGCCGTTATTAGGTTTTTGTGAAGGTGAAACGTGGGTAAGCCGAGTAATGGCCAAGCCCGAGCCTTAAGTTCCATTGTTTCGTTAGGCTTATGCCACTAGTTAAGCCTAACGTGCTTTGATCTTGTTCAAATTTGGTAGGCATATGCAGAAGGGTCTTGGAATCCGGTTTTAAAGTTTAAAACGTTAAGCCTATTTTTAGGCCAATTTTGGATTTTTGAACTTAATGGGGTAAAATGAAAAGTTTTACTTCATACGGTTTTTTAAGGCTTGCTTTGGCTGTGAAGTTAATTTAGAATTTCGGGGGTGTTTAGTGAAGGGGGGAACTTTTGCTTTGGCATTTGGGTTGCCTTTTGGCAATTTTCAATTTATGTTGGGTGTGCTCATAATGAGCAATATTTCCTGCGACGGTTTTTTTCCCCGAAGGTTTTTTTTCCCATAATCAACTTAATTTTCGGCTTTCAGAACTAACTTAATTTCAGGTTATGCGAGGTATGTCGAGTTTAGGTGAGTCGTTCTAGTATTTTCGGTTTTCTTAAACCATGTCTTTTTCTTTGTTTTAAGGTGCATTGTAATTTTGTGGTCACAAGTGTGTACTTAGGCATGTATCATATGTCAACCTAGTCGTTTTTCGTTTGAGTCGTTTTGCAGATCTAGTCATCTTGGGACCTAGTACTTTTGTAAGGAATTAGTTAATGGCTTAATTTGTATTTATAACAGAAACAATACAACTAATTAATTACATACATATTTGCATAATATCATACATTTATTAAAATGCATGAGCCGAATATTTATTCGGATTGAACAAATAGACTCCAGATAAGTAAATATAATTAGAAGTCCTTCGTCAAAGACGACCGAGAGGTGGCAAGATCATTGTAACCAGACCAGTGTAATTACACCTATTGTTAAGGATGGCATTACCAGTTGATAATATTTACGACATTTCGTAAACCTTAAATGACTTTCTAAAAGTAGATTTAATTACGATAAGATCGTCGCGCATGATTGATCACTTCGAAGAATAACTATAAAACACTCTCACACGGGATAGTTAATTATATCGTATCGGCATATAGCTTCAAAGTGCCGGCTACGGGGCACATTTAAAATCCCCGAACGCAACAATAGAATGATTGACGTGCGTAGAGGTCCCATTTGGTGAAAAGGGCCCAAGCTGTCAGAATGTTACTATATTTAGCATTTCAATAATAAATCAATACTACAATGGATCAATCATGGCCGATAATGCTACAGTATTTAAACCCAACCTCAGAATGCATGATAATCAGTCGATCATTAGCCGCTCAACAGTTGCTTAACTAGTTAACGTCAGTCAAATTCTGAAGCCCGATTCTGTAAGTACGCCAGGCCAGATGCCGTGACGTATCTTGAACGGAACCTCACCGCCGGGCTAGAGCCGTGTGCTGCTAGCTTCGCTCACTCTTCTGTTTTAGAGCTAAGTATTTCAATACGATAGCAATAGCTATGATTGTTTAAGATTAACTAGTAACAATACTATGCAACTAAATTAACCCGAGACTTACTTAATTATTTAAGAGATATAATAATGATTTAGTTTTCCGCTCGACTTAATCAGTAATGCCATTCGTTCGACTCATTGTGGAATAACTGTAATCGATACATTAAATCATAACAATCTGTCACTGATTTAATTGACCATATTGTGGGCTCAATATTGTGTTCACCGGAGTGTCGATTAAAGGCCCAGTGTTAATAGAATGATTGCTCATTATTTAGCCTACCTATTTAGTGCATAACTAGTGTTTATTACAATTGATTGTCCTTATGCTGTTTGTTCTGGTCAATTGGTCACTGGAATAGAACATTACAATGGTGTCATAAGTGTGATTCAATCTCCCCTAAATCCCCGGAAAAGAAAAAGAAAAATAATAAAAATTTTAAGAGCATTTAGTTGTATTTTATAGAAATAATGCCAATTTTCGCATTTTGCAGTCTTTAAAAAGCTGAAGTTTAGCGTTAAAATTCGGTTAAGTTGGGTTAAGTTGGGTTAAGTTCGGATAGTTGGGTTGTTTATAAACAGGATTTTCACACTCAAAAAGTACGGGAAAATTTAGTAGCCTATTTTTGCGAAATGTAGCGTTGGTTAAGCTTTGTTGGACAATAACATTGTTGATTTCACAAACATTTTGCGATTGTTTTATGAAATTGTTGGTTGACATGTTCAATGGTATGAAATATTTTCAAGTGTATTATCTTGTGTGCATTTAAAGGTTATTCGCTTTAAATTTGCCACAATAAGAGGCAATTTTAGTAAATTTTGGATAAACTTGTAGGCCTAAATTGAGTTCAGTGCATCTTGTTTATTAGTCACAGTAGTGCTAATTTTCTATGAAATTGTTCGTGGTTACGCTTAAAATAACCACCATTAAATTATTGCCGACTTCAGGTTCTAAAATTTGGGAAAAGTTCAGTATTTTCCATTTTAAAGGGAAAATTCATTTTGTGCAAAATTGCAGAACATTTTCAAAGTGCTTAAAACTTAAGACTTGTGCTACAATTAATTTTAAATCTATTTTAAGCTTTGAATATTTCCTTCAAATCTAGTTAAATAATGCCTAGAACTAGAAGTAATCGTGCTAGACGCGCAGTTCAAGTCTCGTCAAGAGGCAGGCAAATTAGAAAACCCTCAAATTGCCAAGATTTTGTGGAATTTACAGATGCTTCAGTTAGCACTCCTAATCTAGATAATACTAATACTACTCCAAATGAGTGGGATACAGAATCAGAGCATTCTGATACTATCGACGAGATCGATGACGCATTAAATTTGCCACCACCCAAACGAGTCCAGTCTTATTCAGCTAATCGCTCTACTCAAAATAGGGGTAATGGTAGAGATCGAATCCGATCTAGGTCACCACACGATAATCGTACATCACATAAAACCCGTGTACCTTTAAATTCCCAAGTACCACTTAGTACTCAAGTAGCACTAAATAATCAAGTACCACCCAATAATCAAAATATGTTATTAAATCATAACATGCCATTAAATCAAAATATGCCACTAACCCAAACACCAAATTTGACACCAACTATGCCTACCTTGCAAATGCAAACAAGCGCTCAAACACCGCTTAACATTCAGTTGCCAATAACGCCGCAAATACCAAATCATTCCCATGTTCCTATTACTCCAAATGTAGTAATAAACTCTCAGATTCCACCTGGAAATCAAATACCGCTAACTTTAACCCCAAATCATACTAGCGGGCAACAAGTCAATATGATTGAGGAATCTCTTCTTCAAAGGATTTTAGATCATACTTTGGCAGTATGTTTACAGTCAACTAATGATAACTTTAAAGCAGTAACTGAGAATCATTTAGAAGTATTAAAAACCATTACTGAATCAAATCAAAGCAGGGATTCTCATAATAGGTCTAGACTTTTGGAAGAATTACGTTCAGCCAAGAAAGCTATTTTACCTTTTGCAGGGAATGACTCATTAGACATTTTCGCTTTCGCGTTAATGGTCGAAAATTTGCGAGCATTAGATCCTTCGTTGCAAGATTCAGAACTAGTTTCGGTTTCATGTAGTAAATGTACAGGTCCAGTCGCAATTTATGTAGCCATGAATCCGCATATAGCCATTTCTCAAAATTAGGACAGCTTTAAGGAAATTTTAATCGATAGATTTGGTTGCGGAGGTGACATCGTCGCCCCACATTTATTTCATACGGCGCGACTCAAAAAAGGAGAAACTGTCGACCTTTTCGCTGCCAGATTAGAGAAAATGGCTTCGCAACCTTTGGAGAGTTAAACCTACAGACTCTGAATCCCAGAGAGCTTTTAAACAATTAGCAAAAGACGACGGAATCCGTTCAGTATTTCTTCATGCTGTGCCACAGGAATTGAAGTTCATGTAACGTCACAAATGCATACCACGTTTAGGGATATGTATAACTCAGCTATCTATAAACGTTCAGTTTTAGCTGGATTCCAAGGCGATGAAGACAATCGTAACTCTGATAAATCGGGTATTAAACAAATTTCAAATACTGAAGTTAATAACCTAGCATTTGGCACAATGCTAGATAAAATGAATTCATTAGAAAAAAGTATAACTAAGCTCAGTAATGCTAAAGCTAAAAATGTTGAAGCTAAAGTTAGTACAGTAGACACTAATGTAGGTCAAGTTAAAACGTGTCACCGTTGTTTAGCCCCAGGTCATATAAAACGAAATTGTCGCACTAAGGATGAAAATCTACATCAAGTCTGACAACGTTGGGAAAAAGTTAAACAAGAAGTAGGATTTTCTTCAAATAAACCCAACAACAAAAACGGTCGTGGAGGAAACCGATACATGGGAAATAACCGAGGTAAACGCGAAAATTATTTTTCTGGTTTCGATAATAGGGATTCTGTTCAGTTTAACAAGAAAAGTAACCCTTACGCATATCAGGCTAACACTAGCAGTAACAGTAACAATAGTTACAATAACGGACAACAGAAGCAAACTAATGGAAATAATGGTAGAAATCAAAACCAAAATCAAAATCAGCAAAGGCAAAATAACAACAACCAAAAACCGTGTTCCACAACATGCTACAGACGTAAACGAGAGTAAAGACTCATGTCAAAATGGTTGTAATCCAAAAAACGAGCTAATAGTCTGAATGTTAACAGGGATTCAGAACTAAACTCAAATCAGTCAGAACAGAGCAGTAATGACGATCAAAATCCACACGTCAGCTCAGTTCAAGCTCAAACTCCTGTTACCCAAACTAACGAAGTAAATAGTATGCACTCATTAAAAGTAAAATGCATTCCATATTTTCAAAGACGATGCAAATAAACTAATGTTTAATTTGTATTCAAACCTCGAATGGCACCAGCAAAAACTTAATTTGCCAGATCGCACGTTAGCTTTACCACGTTTAGCGTCATATTTTGGCAAAATTCCGTCAAAATATGTTGCGAGGTAATACAAATGCGACAGTAGTACAAATCTCGTGAATGAATTTACAAATGCTTTAAATATAGTTAACGTTAAATAGGATTTAACTTGTGACTCAGTAATAGTAACACTATTCGAGGATGGTTTCGATATCACAAATTTTCATTCAGAATTAAACTCAATCGATACTGAAAAGCCAATAGTTATCGCTTTATTAGGTCACGAACGCACAGTTCAGTTTAAACATACGGATGATTCATTCTATAAAGACGGAGTCAAAATGCCTTCGGGCACTTCTGGTATTTCACCAACAACGCAAAAAAAATGGAAAATTAGAATTCCAACAGTTGTAGGAACGTTTGAACCTACAATCTGCTTAACGTTTTGGGGTAGCAAAAATGTTGTCGATCCAAATGCGTCACCAGCGAAACACTCATCGTTGGGAGAGCGACGAAACTTGCTTACGAGCATTTCTGCTCTACCAGGCAACAGATGGTACAAGCAGCACCACCTAGCGTCCGAAGTTGATACTAGCTGCGAGTCAGAGCAGCTAAGCGAAGCATCACTCGACTCGGAGCAAACAGCGCCTAACGCGAGCAACGTTCAAGTGAACACAGTTTTAAATAAAACTAAGGTTAAATATTCACATCCACACTTAGTGTTCGACGCTGGTAATAGGCCAGAAATCTGTTTATTGAATACAGGGTCTTCACTTTCTTAATTACAAACACAGCAGCTTAACGCATGCTTAAGGATTTTAGCATTAAATGCCACTTAATTCCAATGACCACACCAGTAAATTTGGTTGGGGTCGGAAATCGTCAGATTAAAACCGATAGGAAAATAGTAACAACTATAGAAAAATGTGAATTTTCTAGAAATCAAGAATTCTTTATCGTACCTGATGGTTCATTTGGTAACATTTCAGTACTATTAGGATACGATTTCATGTCAAATAAATCAAATTCGTTAGCATTAAATTGCCCAGATAACATCTTACCTATAGGCGATTTAAAATTACAAATGTCGTCAACACCAGAATCAGCTCATGTTGCTTATAATCAAAATAAGAAAATAATAAACAGGGAACATTACAAATCCAATCATATTTACATAGCGTCACTTAACGTGGCTACAGAGGTAGAGACCGATGATAATCCTAAATCTACATGGAATTGTACACGTAAACAACATTTAATAGACATTACTGAATCTTTGTTAACGAAAAAATTCCATCAAATTGCGAGAGTAGAATAACGGGAAATATACATTTTCCATATCGCGAAATACAGACGGGAGTATTCCAACCTGAAAACGGCGAATTTCCTGTACGTCTTGCTCACAGTCTTGTTAACACGACTCCCACAGGTATTATTGCAGTCATGTGCATTAATTTTAATGGATTTGATGTAGAACTAAAAGCGGGTACTATCCTAGGCACGTACACAACAGCAATCATCGAGTACGAGGATTGACGCTTCCATAGATCCATCAAATTCAAACTTGCCCACCTCAAGTCCCATTGAGAAATCTCAAACCGCAAGTCCCATCGAGGCATCGCAAATCCCATCGAGATTTCCCAAAACCAATCCAAACCGAGTGAAAGCTCAACGGTGGTGCCAGTTAGTAGCCTAGCTGACGCTTCCAAGCCTAAATTCTAAGGCGGACCTCGATGCGGAATGGGAAATTTTAAAACGTAGGTTCACGTTTCCAGATTTAAATAAGGAGGAAAAGGATGAATTTCTAGATATGCTTAGAAATCACCAAGATTCATTTTCTAAAAACGATTTCGATCTAGGATGTTACGAAGGATACGAAGTTCCTATAGATACAGGTGAATCACAACCAGTAAGTTCTAAAATGTACCGAGTTCCTTTTCACCAATGTGAATTATTGGACAAATACATTGACGAAATGCAAAGAGTAGGAATAATCCAAGAAGGAAAATCCGCATGGTTATCTCCTTGTCTAATGATAAAGAGAAGGCCAACTGGTTATCGCGTAGTCAGATTTACACGGCTTGAATTCTGTCGTGGAAAGTGTAAGTGTTTCAATACCCACTGTGACATAAAGTATGGCTCACCTTAGCAGAGCTAAGTATTTTACACATTTAGACTTCAAGTTCGGATTTTACCAACTAGCTGAATCGGCTAAACCTAAAACGTGCTTCTCTGCAGACTCTAAAACCTATTTTTTTAACCGGCTCCCAATGGGCTTTAAAGCAGTGCCTGCACACTTCCAATTTTGTGCACAATAAATATTTGCAGATGTGCTAGGAGCCTATTGTACCATCTACCTTGACGATCGTCTCCTGAGTAGTCCAGATCTTAAAACTCACATCAGTCATGTGAATCGAGCACTAGAACTAGTCGCTCGTTCCGGACTGAAACTCACATAAAAAGGTCAAATTCCTAGGCTTTGTGTTAGACGAAAACGGGATACAACCCGATAGCGATAAAACAAAGGCTATGCAGCAGTATCCTACGCCTAAAATGCCTAAACAAGTCCGTTCACTTTTAGGTATGGTAAATTTCTACAGAAGGCGAAATGTCACAGATTTTGTCCAAACTAACGGGGAAAAACTAAATTTATATGGGGCGAAAATGAAGAAAGAGCTTTTCAGGAACTTAAGCGAGCTATGATAAACGTTGCAACGCTTAAACACCCTGATTTTTCTAAACCCTTTTTCCTTGAAACAGACGCTAGTGGAGTAGCGATCGGAGGCTGTTTAAGTCAGTATCACGGAGGTATAAACTATCCGTTAGCCTACACTTCCCGAACCCTCACTGAGGCAGAAAAGAAGGAAACAACTACAACTAGAGAAATTCTAGCGATTATACATTGTATAGATTCATTTCGTTGCTATTTACTTGGTAAGATGTTTTTCTTAACTACAGGTCATTTAGCAATTTGCTTTCTTTATTCTGCCTTATCTCCCCCCCCCCCAAAAAAAAATTAGAAAGAATCTTACTTCAACTCAGGGAATACGAATTCATCTTACGTCATAAGTCAGGCCGACTTCTAGCGGTTTCTGACGCGCTATCTGACGCGTTTCTGACACGCTATAGAGATACCAGTCGCTGTGTTAGGCATGCAATTTTCTGACTGGACACGACAACACCTACCAGCAGAGCAACTAAACGATCCATTCCTAGGCCAAATCATAAAACGACTTAAAGATCAGTCATCAGAAGATCTGATCGACGCTTCTAACAAGCGAAACATCTTTTATAAAGATTACGACGGAATTCTATACAGAATTTGGCTAGCAGACCCAAATAGAGGCCGTATGCACAATCTAGCACAGATGTGTATACCAAAATCTCTACGGAACTATTGTATCCGGGATTACCATTTCACGCCTGGTGCCGGACATCGCGGAGCCAGTAAAACTAGAGAATTAATAGAGCTATATTGCTATTGGCCTAAAATGATGGATGATATTGCTCATTACGTTAAAACTTGTCAAGTATGTCAAGCTTTCATTAGACCTAACAAGCCACTCAAGGCTAAGCTAAGAGCCTACCAACCCCTACAGAGACCAGGTCATTCATGGAGCTTGGATCTCATTGGACCTTTAAATAAAAGCGTTCACGGGAACGTCTACATAATGACGTTAGTTGACGACTTCAGTCATTACGTAATTGCAGTCGGAATTCCCCATAAGAAAGCAGAAACAATAGCTAAAAAGTTGTTTTCTCACCTTATAGCTAGACATGGAGCACCCGTGCAACTGCGCGGAGACAACGGAAGTGAGATAAACAACGCTATTGTGGCAAGATTGTCAAATTTGTTCAGTATTAAACAGATACGTCGTGGGTAGGAGGAACAGTAGAAGCAGAAAATAAAAGAATAGAGACAGTATTGCGTAAAATTTTAGCAAGTTGTCCAGAAAATTGATGTGAATATTTAGAATTAGTGACTATAGCGCTAAATGCGTGCCCTAATTCAACTACACTAATTAGTTCACATTATTTACATCATGGTTCAGAATTTAGATTGCCGAGTGCACTAGCTTTCGAACCACCACGAATCTGCTATAATAGTGACGACACTATAGTACATCTAGAGAGTAGACTACAAGCAGCATTCGAAGTTGCTCGAGCGCATACTTGGAAAGCAGTTTAGAGACAACAAAACTTTTATGATCGCACAGCCCGTCCTTATCTCTATATAGTCTATGATTACATATTATTAACGCGACTGCTTACCAATAAAACAAATTTAGCCGAAATTACTTCGAGCTTGGCCAGGACCGTTCAGAATTATGGAATTCGTTACTGATGTTATCGTTCGTATTGTACATTTTCTATATCCATTAAATGTCGTTCGCGCACATGTGAACAATTTAAGACCATGGTTCCTAAGAACGAATAACTAACCTGTTCCTTTTAACGGACCTACCGACTTGGAATTATCAAGAGCAGCTTAACGGTACATTAACGGAAGCTGGAATAAAAATACATATTAAAACTTTTGGAAGATCTGACGGATCATTTATCGGAGATTCAACCAACAACGTTTACGCCATCCGAATCCGACGATGCAGCTAGCGGTTCAGAAACGAGCTCAACTAAAAAACGCAAACGTGTTGAGCAAAAATCGGCCGCTTATTTACAAAATAAATACCGTAAAATAGATTACGAACTTCATAAGCAAAGAATGCTTGGTTTTACGCATGGTTATAATACCCGTAGCAGTAAAGCCACCCCAGAAATTAAGCTGCGTTGGCAATTGGGAGAGGCAAACGTTGAGGATGAGTAAGTCTTTGTGTATGCAACGGAGAACAAAGAAAATATGGCGTCACTGTGAAGGAGAGTTCACGCGCTCTGCACGCGGGGACCCTAGTGAGTAAAATCGGAAGTACCTTTTCTGAAAGCAACGCATGATTATTAGACCTGTCACCTACGTAGTTTCTATTCTCACAGTGCAGGATACTAAACATTTAACTTTTAAATAACGTAAAATTAAAATATTTACAACCATGTCATACGAGGATTTGCAACAAAATATTATGAAATAATATAACTACAGAAAATTGAAACATTGGTTTAAGAAAAATAATTTGTAAACATAAAGACATGGAAAACCATAAAATAAAAAACAAATATATATAACCATGTCGTAACCATACGTTACAGTAGAAAAAATTTAAAATTATTGAATGAAGGAAATTCAGGAAAATTGAAAGTAGTCAAATTAAATTTAGTAATTTGACCATAGAAATGAATTTTGAAAACCAAAATCGAAAATAATTGGAAGAAAATTTAAGTCTTTATGGTCAATTACGGTTACAGACAAAGAAAAAATATGTTGCAAAACATGGTAAATTAAAATAAATAACATAAATCCCCAGGGTACTGGTAAGTAAGTAATTAAATATATAAATTAAAAGTGGCAACATAAAAACAATAAACAAAAAAAAAACCAATATAATATCAAATAATTAAACATCGAACATTGTATATACATAAAATCTCCTGGAATAAAAAGATCAAATTAAGTACATATAAAAACATTGTACGATCACAGATTTAAGAAGTATAAATTTAATACTTGGTCATGATGAAATAAAAGACATACGGAAAATAAAATTTTGAACAGGGAAATTTAAATTTGAATAAAATTTAAAATTACATCTAAGAAAGTTAAGAAATTAATAAGATAAATTTAATTTGGAAGAACTTTCAGAAATCGGTGGTTGTAAAAACATGACATTTCCCTTAACCAGTTAAGATAAAATATATACATTACATACAACCCTGAAATCAGGGCGGTTGAAATCGAACTCGACCACACCGCTTATTATGATGGCGGGCAGTCGACACAACAACGGCGCTAATCGTCGCCGCTGTCACTATCCGGGTCATCTTAAATAAAAAAAATTGAATGACAAAGATTAATTTTCTATACATAAATTATGAATACACGTGAAATTGACATGTAAATTGGTTCAAACAAGTATAACCTTTCGCAAACAGCGACATATGTTCTTACCTTAATTTCTCTCACGTTCATAAGAACAGTATGGAGGGAAATCACTGTAATTTGTATACGGGATTATGATGTTCAAGCGTATAAATGATGGCTGGAACATGTTCTTCTCCCGACATAATTGTTATAAATACATGACATTTTGTGAGTAATCCACCCCCACCCCCAGTTTAAAGAACTTAATAATTAGTTTAAATTAAAATAAAACAAGCAAAATATCTTATTGCATCACACTATAGACTTTATAGCCACCATTTAGAGTTTGAACGCTCAGCGGAAATATAATTTCCTACGCGCAGAGAGCCTAAACTAATTTTAGCGCTTAGTTGGCGCTACCGCACTACTTTGCGGCTAGTAGTTTAAGAACAAGAAATTTGTAAAGATACATTCCCAATATTTACCGGATGGTTACCGGACATTTAAAATTAACATTTTACATTGTCTAAACTTATAAGTACTATACAAACTTGTACTGTAACTAATTTGTACCAGAAATTAATACCACCCCCTACTAAAAATTTTCAGAACATGAATTTTACTCACACTCTAGTTATTCTAGATAGTATGTTATTCTTGAAATGGAAACGGTGCCATATAAATAAATAATAGGCTATATAGCAGTCCAGTTTCATTAACTTAGTTCGGACCACCTCACCAAGTTAAAACTATTACACAAATAAATAAAACGTCACTCCATGGCACGGATTCCCTTTCATGAATAAAAAAAATAAATAAAATAGAAAAACATTTAAGGACATTCATTTTATTAAATTTAAGAAAAACACAAATAAAGGTCCTAGATAGATTCTACTTTAAATTATTTTGAAAGCACAAAATTTTCAAACGTCATGATAAAACGGAAATTGGACAAACTGCATATAGCTATGCTATACTATTTAGATTTTACATCCATAAGGATATGAATTATAAACAATTAAATATAGAATTATAATAACCAATATTGCATTTCACATCCATAAGGATATGGATCATGAAACGTAAAATTGCAATTACAGCTGATTTAAAGGCCAGTTCGTACAAATTCCTTCATCCAATGCTTAATATAAGTAGCATTACGTTGTTCATGAATTATACAACATATGAATAAATAGAAATTGATTTTATACTGTTTCGTGTAAATTTAACGTACCTAAAAGGCTTAGAATTCACATAGCCTATACCATTATTATTGAAAATAATCATTTTACTGCAAAGTAACTCGTTTTACTTTTGAGAACCATTGAGTTAAAACTAAAACATTTTGGAATAAAAAAAAAAGTATTTGTCGAAAACGACATCTCTTTGCTCAAAGAGCAATAATGTGTTTTCAAATGCATATATCACATTGGATTTTTTTTAAGACTCATTACAGATAATAATTAAGCTTAAATCGCATAATATTGTGATAGGATTTAAAAGAGCTTTTGGAAGTTGTTCAAACGGAAATATTTTGTATAAACAAATTAGGTATTATCATTTCCACTTCCAGCAAATTAAAAAGTAATAATGTTTCATAACGATTATATGAATGAAATTTGGAATAAGCTTAAATGTTACATCAGATGATAAATTTTGAAAAGAAAAAAAAAGAAAATAATAAATAAGAATTTTTTTTACCAATTTGTCCATTATGGCATACAGGGCAGTCGTTCCTGCTGGGGCGCTGGCACTGCTGGACGCCGCTGCTGGATGCTTCCGCATCGACGGGGTCTTGGACGTGGGCGATGCGGATAAGATCCAGAAGCGGCGGCAGTTCCTCTAATAAACAATCTGGAAACAGTTCAGCGAGATCATGGGGCAGTTCGTCGGTTGTCGGGGAAATCTCCAGTCGACGAGCGGCATCGTTGAACTGGGCTATCGCCCTGTGCAGATTTTGCTGCATGAAGGTGTTCTCTGCATTGACGGCCCTCCAGAAATACGCCGAGAAATGCTCAGTCCCTTGAGGGAACGGTGGAAAAGTCAGGTACCGGCAATGTAGACGTTGGCGAGCCGTTAGGGGACTACATTGTAAATAATGGGCACTCAAACGCACTTGTTGCGCTAAAGAGGACTCTTCGGGCGGAGTATCGTCAACTAAAATATTTTGCCCCGGATTCTCCAGGATTACCTCCATGAAGAAGAGCCGGGGCACGTAGTCCAACGGATCCTCATCCGGAAGCACCGGGGAAAATGGAACTGCTTCGGCGGCCCGGTGGGGACATTCGTCAAATAAGGACGGAGTCTTTTCACAATGCAGATAGTGGTCTATGCTGACCGATAGCAGTAGCAAATTCACGGATAGTAACCGGAGAAAGTCTTTCATATAACGCGGCTGATTAGTGACCGCGCTCCTCTCTTCCTTTGGAGCGACCTTTCTCTTCCTTTGAGGGGGAGCCATAGCGACGAAAAGCGGGCAGCAAAGCGAAAAAACAAACAGTCGGATTGAAGTACACAACTTCGTGTGCGGGTAAAATCGCCAGAATTTTTCAAGTCCAAAAATGTGACCCAGAAATGGACATTGGCAAAAACCAATGGGTGTAAAGTTCAGGCTCGGCTTCACGAAAAGGGGGCTGTCTCTTTTCCTAGGGACCTAGCTCACCCCCTCTGCTCTTGTAGTGACCATCAGCTATTGTTTACATGGCCTCGACCAGGCTGCATTTTGAGGTCGGATCGAGCCAACGCGACCCATAGCCGTACCCCCAACCCTTTCAACCCACCGACCACTTTCGTTTATTGCCCACCCCTTCCCTCAGCATAGACAGTGAACATCCCCAATGCACTCATCAGCAAGTGAAAGGGATCGTCGAAAGTAGGTCAGGATGCCTCACCCTTGACCATGACAACAGCTTGCTAGCCACCCAAGAAGCTAAATTTAGCATACTCACTCCATAGTGGACAAATTCAGAACTATTCTTTTGAAACAAGAAAGAAAATTCTGAAACTTTATTTAGTGAAATAAATTATTTAATTTATGTATAATGTCACTAACAAATACAAAATTGTGTGAATAATTCTGATATGTATTATGTAAATTAGAAATATACGTGAATGTAACATAACTGATGTAGTCCAAAATTCATGTATTTTCAGAAAATGTGTACAACACGTTATGAATTTCTACTACTCATACTCACAACTACCAGATTCATTGTGGTAAAGTGTCAGGATGGCAAATGAATGGAGAAAAGAGGCTAAATCATAGATCAGGGATCACTCCAACATGATCCAGGATTAATGAATAAAAAGATAAGTGATTCCTAGCCTTGTGGTGAAAACAAAAGTGTAAATCATACACCTCACCCCTCCTTGCCACGATACACATAAAATTAATTGCCATTAATACGCAAATTTAAATATAGAAATGTCATAAGTTAATGGGGAACACATATAACTTACTATAACTTGAACCTAAACACAGTACTTCAAAATGAAAAACTTTGCTGTTACTTGTAGTAAGGCACATTAACTTGAAAAACTTTGCCGTTACTTGTAGTAAGGCACACTTAAATGTAAATTCTCGTAAAAAAATTCACTATGTGAATTCAAATTGAATCAGGGTGAGGTACGCTTAAGACTCAAACGCAGTTCAGTCAGTGGATACACTTAAGTTTCAAAGTACACCTCACACGTAAGTTCCTATGGAACAGATTACACACGTATACTCAGGTTGTAGTGAAATACCGCATGCTGGAAATAACTTTTTCTCGGTTGGTAACAACCGCATGTGAAACTTTGCGTTGTAAGTGCAGACTTATAACCTTGCGAAACAGGTAATGGAGTCTCGCCAACTCGTATTATCATGATTCACCCAGGGTAACTTCTGTAGTTACAATGTCACTCAGTGACGGGGAAGTCGGACAGTTAAACGTATGCCCCTTAATGAAAAAAAAGTGACTTCTGGTGCTAGTCACCACACAAGTGATGCAACATCACTCTGAACAATGCACTCTGCATAATGTTATCTCTGCATATTCCAAATTAAAAGTGCAGTTGAAGTGCTCGGATACTGCAAGATAATGTTTATGACAGCAAGTTTATTAGAAACTTGCATATCAGATTTTAATTGGCAGCAAATAAAAAAAAAATGTTGTATGAACGCTGCATAGAAATCATTTGATTTAAATTTAAATTTAGGTTTCTGGAATTATTAGAATTCCAGCTTCAGACTTTCCTATGTATTGGTTGCTTACGTTCAGGAGAACCAAATGAGGTAGCATAAGTCGTAAACGGTTTTTTTTGTTATGCAAAAAAGCTCGTTGAAGGCAACAGCCTTACAGACAAATCACTGTATAACATTCACTTTAGTGACGGTTACGAGTCAATAGAGCCTCGCACAACATTTGGCTCAAGGATTGTGAAATCACATCCTGTAGTATAACATATTTATTGTGAGGAAACACAATAATTTTTAAAAATCATGTTTGTTGGCGGAAACTTAACTGTTAGTTTTGACCTGAACATGATAGTCAAAATGGGTTAACACACATATACAATAACAAGGTTCTTAAAATGCTATGATAAACGGCTTTCTGTATTGGTCAGTTTGAACTGTCACGTAGTAGCCAAAAGGGAAAAACAGACAAACACGAATACAATTGTTTCTTAAAAGCTACGATTGACGGCTTTCCACGCTGGATAGCCTGAACTGTCTCGTAGTAGTCAAATGGGTGAAACAAATACAAATAAATCTAAATATACTTTACACACCACATCAAATACACCACATATATAATGAGTTGCAGTACTCGTTATGTTGGTATGAAAATGAAATTTAGAGTCAAATACAGACCCTTACAATAACACTACCAAAAATGCGGAGTATGTGAAAATAATATGAACATTAAGTACGCAATGGGCACACAATCATATTTCTTTTCATCGAGAATAACAGTAATTTGACACTTAAATGAAAGCGAAGGCGACTTAACGGGGTAACAATACAGGAATCCTGTCCCCTCCTTATCATAATGCTTATTTGTTACCATGTAGCATGAATGTTTAGCATATGTATTTGAAAAGCATGTTAGAACTGACTTTGATGACTTGGTCGCCAGTTTGAATCCCAGCAAGGGACCAAACTAGTGATATTGTAGACAGAAACATACAAATTTTACGGGCGACTCTTGAATGTAGCATGCATACAATATTTTATTTTATGAAGACTATTCCGGTGAAATCTTGTTGCCATTGGCACTACCGAAAAAATAATGATTATTTTGACAATGTCAAATAGTACTGTTCGAATCGAACCATGGACATTCCATTTGATTAATAATCATTGATTTGGCTATATAAGAGCAAATTACAGTCACGTTTGGATAAAGTGACTTTTCTTCAAAATGTGAAGAGGCATGAAACAAGATTTCAAAGGAAATAATTGAAAGTTGGAAGAACATAGCCAGTAACGCTTGTGTTTTCTTTCATCCCCCAGCCAGAGCAAAACTAGGCCAAACAGGTGGCGGCATATTTACCAAGGGTAGAGAAACTACTCAGCCTTGAACGACCTTGTCCGGACCACTGCCAATTCGAGGCCGAAAGTAGAGCACGACACGATGGAGAAAATGCCACGCCTCCCCTCCTTGGAAAGTTTTTTTTTAAATTAATTTCTTTGAGCCTTAAGTCTGCCGAAGCAACTTAATGTTTGTATGGCTGAACCGGCTCAATTTTGAACAATACCAGACTTTTAGAGAAGAAGAAATATCTGGTAAAGGGAGGTGCCAACCCAGGGATTCGATCCGGGAAACCTCCGATCATCGTGGCGGCCGAAAGATTGTCCAGAATTTGCCCGAATAGTTCCCATAGCCACTGAAGGAGCATGGTAGCCTCTCACACTACCCTGGCCGGAAGTGACAGGAAAACAAACCCATGTGGCCAACACAGGAGAAAATGAAATAAGATTTATTTCAGTTCAACAGCATCAAAAGTTAAATGATTAAACTTATGGGTTCAGTTACATGGAGAATGCGCTCTCGAGTCTTGCATGCAATTTAAGCCATACATCATTTATTCCAATTCCACCCAGAATAGTATTGCTCAATTAACGAGACAATTTAATCTTGCTGTACATAATTATTGCTCCGATTTCTGTGAAGGTTATTTTTTTTTACCTCAAAGAAGGTGCGTTTTCCCTAGTCGCACGACTATTAATTATTTTGGGCCAGTCGGTAAATGCGAAATTCTTGCTTAATTATGTAAAGCTGTTTCTGTTATTAATTAGCTGGGTTTGGAAGCTAAAATAAGGAACCACTAAAAAGGTACCATGATTTTAGTCTGAACAAGGATTATGTAAAGAATTAATTAATGGCTTAATTAGTATTTATAACAGAAACAATACAACTAATTAATTAGATCCATATTTACATAATATCATACATTTATTAAAATGCATAAGCCGAATATTTATTCGGATAGATCAAATAGACTCCAGATAAGTAAATATAATTAGGAGTCCTTCTTCAAAGACGACCGAGAGGCGACAAGATCATTGTAACCAGACCAGTGTAATTACACCTATTGTTAGATTTTAAAGAATGGCATTACCAGTTATAGGCATTACCGATAATATTTACGACATTTCATAGAACCTTAAATGACTTTCTAGAAGTAGATTTAATTACGATAAGATCGTACATCGAAAGATAAAACGCTCCTACACTGGATAGTTAATTATATCAGCAGTTAGCTTCAAAGTGCCGACTACGGGGAACATTTAAAATCCCCGAACGCAACAATAGAATGATTGACGTGCGTAGAAGTCCCATTTGGTGATAAGGGCCCAAGCTGTCAGAATGTTACTATATTTAGCATTTTAATAATAAATCAATACTACAATGGATCGATCATGGCTGATAACGCTACAGTATTTAAACCGAACCTCGGAATGCATTATAATCAGTCGATCATCAGCCGCTCAACAGTTGCTTAACTAGTTAATGCCAGTCAAATTCCGGAGGTCCCGATTCTGAAAGTACGCCAGGCCAGACGCCGTGCCGTATCTTGGACGGAGCCTCACCGCCGGGCTAGAGCCGTGTGCTGCTAGCTTCGCTCACACTTCTATTATAGAGCTAACTATTTCAATACGATAGCAATAGCTATGATTGTTTAAGATTAACTAGTAACAATACTACGCTACTAAATTAACCTGAGACTTACTTAATTATTTAAGAGATATAATAATGATTTAGTTTTCCGCTCGACTTAATCAGTAATGCCATTCGTTCGACTCATTGCCGAATAACTGTAATTGATACATTAAATCATAACAATCTGTCACTGATTTAATTAACCATATTGTGGGTTCATATTGTGTACACCGGAGTGGGGATTAAAGGTCCAGTGTTAATTGAATGATTGCTTATTATTATTTAGCCTACCTATTTAGTGCATAACTAGTGTTTATTACAATTGATTGCCTTTATGCTATCCTGATAATAATGTTTGTTCTGGTCAATTGGTCACTGGAATAGGACATTACACTTTTCGTGCAGAGTCATCCTGGGACCTAGTAGTTTCGTGCACATTAGTTTTCATGCAGAGTCGTCATGGGACCTAGTAGTTTTCGTGCAAAGTAGTTTTCATGCAAAGTAGTTTTTGTGCAGAGTCGTCTTGGGACATAGGGGGTAGATGTTCATAGTCATTTGGGCAGGGTGTTGACGGTAAATTCTTCTTTGAAATGTATCATTTTCTTATGTTCATTTGGAAGTAGTTTTTTCAACAGCTTTCGTAGTAGTGACATGTGCTTTGATATATGTGTTTTTCTTTCAGCTTGCAGTTTACAGACATATTTAAAATAAAACTTGACAAGGTTAGAGTGTTATGAAAGTATATATGTTCTAGTGTTTCAAGTTTAGAAACAAGATTTGCGAGGTGTAATTTTCAGAGCTTTGTGTGGGTTGTGGAGTATGTCGCAAATCTTCTACTTGCATGTTTGCTGGGGCCAATGGCAAATTTTAATCTTATGTGGCTCTTCTTAAATAGGTGGACATTATATATGTATTGTAATTTTATTTACGGTTCCTGCCTTTAGAACCTTCTAGAACTTTCCATTACCCATAATACCCTTGTTATTTCGCGGTTGTCAGGGGTTACCAAAACGTATTTAAAAAGGGAGCCTGCATGCAAAATCAGTTAACCTTCGGGCCAGCCAACCAGCTGGTCCCTTCGACCCCTGCTAGGTCTCCTGTTTAGGGGAATTTTGGGTTGTTAGGCTTTTAGTAGGCTCAATTTTTGTTAGGCCCCTTTAGCCTAAACGTTACCCCAACCTAAACATGCCTCTTTTTCCTAACCCTAACTTAAGCCCAAAGTTCCCCAGCTTTAAGAGTTGTGTCAGTCTAATTTGGGTCTGGGTTTGTTAATGCAAAAATTAACAGGTTATCTATGTTTTCCTGCTGGAAACAAGAAACTTAATTTTGCCGGCCCCCAGGCAGGCCGGCTGAACATTGTTTCTTTTGCGTAAAGAAAACGTACATAACCAAATCCGCCCTACCTCCCTTCCCCTCTCCATTCACCACCTGACGAATTGAGAGGAAAATTGACAGCGCGAAAGCGCTTTCATGTAGGGGGGTAAGCGTACAACACATGCACAGTCAGGTTATGGCGACTACAAGACACCGAAAAACCTCCAGAGAAACGGCAATGCTCGAGGAACTAATGCAAAAATTAACAGGTTATTTATATTTTCCTTAGGCGAAAGAAACAATTTTCAGCCGGAATGGCTAGGGGCTGGCAAAATTAATTTTTTTCTTTTGGCTTTCTTCGGCAGTTTTTTTTATCCTAAATTCGTTTTAATCGCCTTATAAACTAATGAAAATTGAAAATGCGTGGAGCAGAAATTAAAAAAAAAAAACTTAACATTTTTTGACGAATATACAAGTTATTTAAAACATTGCAAGTTTGTCTTAATCATGCTCAAAGCTAGGGAATTATTTTAAATTACAACAAAATTTAATTCTAGGACTTAGCAAACAATTTCAAGGAAATCAAGGCCTGGAATTTTTTCTCAACAAATTCAAGCACTTTCATGTACTTCAAGCACCTTGTGCGAAGCCTGTCTTGAGCTGGCCCCACGACATCTCTACAAATAGCATGGAATTCCCCACCTTCCTCGAAGTGAATGAACCATATTGGACTGGCGGTTCCCCACCCTCCTTGAACAGGATTGAAGTTGATTTTAGTAGGGATTTCCCTCCGTGACCAGATTGAAGTGCGAAATCCCCTCATCCTCCATGAACTGGAGACTCGCTATTAAAAACGAGAGAGAATTATGGCACTTACCCAAGTTAGACTGAGGATTCCCTTCCTTGACAATGCTGGTAGCTTCTGTTTTGAAAACTTGAACTATATCAGGACTGTGAGTCGAATGAGAGGCTCCCCCTTTTTATATGAAAAAAAAATAGGCACAATGCGTTTATACCATGACATTTCTAAAAATAGCACAATGGGATAGCCCACTCACCTTCGAACGATTCACTCTCGAATAGGGGATTCCCCTCCCTCCTTGGACTGGATTGGCTGTTGAGCTGGGGTTTCCCCATCACACCAAGGTTTACTTGAGCAGGGAATTCCCCTCCCTCCTTGGACACCATTGGCTCTCGAGCTGGGTTTTCCCCATGACATCAAGGTTTACTTGAGTAGGGGACCTTCCCCACTCAATGACTGGATTGGCTGTTAAGCGGGGTTTTCCCTATGACATCATCTGTATAAATAGTAGGGTGGAATGAAAATGGGCTAAAAAAAATTTTTCGGGAATTTTGTAATTTAATAGTGCGGAAAAGTTGTGTATTGAGCCCCTAATAAACTCTGTAAAATTTGGTTTTGATCAAATAATGCTTTGATTTGCCCCAAGGACTTTGAAATTTACAATTTTCTGCCGTAAACATGGTTTTAATGCAAATTTTTGAAAAATATTTCTTTTTAAATTTTTTAAATTTAATAGTGTGGAAAAGTTGAGTCTTGGGCCACTAATAAACTGTGCAAAACTTGGTTTTGATAAAATGATAACTTGATCTGCCCCAAAGAACATGAAATTTACCATTTTCTGCCGTAAACTCTGTTTTAGTGTTTAAGTGCAAATTTAGGAAAATTGTTTCTTTTTTAAATGTTCTAATTTAATAGAGCGGAAAAGTTGTGTATTGGGTCCCTAATAAACTGTGCAAAATTTGGTTTTGATGAAATAATACCTTGATCTGCCCCAAAAAACTTGAAATTTACCTTTTGTCCATAAACGATGTGCTAAAAAATTCACACAAAAATGCTAAAACCTTTTATTTCTGAATTTTGATAGCATAGAAGTTATACATTAACATGTTGGGATTGTTTAATAGAAATAAAACTCTTTGAGCTGCAAAAATTTATCGAAATACCAGAATGCCGTTGTGTAGTCCTGAAATTGTCCTTTTGATTTACTCAAATATTTACTTTGTTACGGTGTTTTCACTTTATTCGATAATCGCTTTTTGTATTGAAACTTGGTATTATATTTCGTGATTCTAGTCTTGCTTGTGTGAATCCATCGTTTCCAGAAATTCCACATACTGAAACAGATGCTCTCGGTACGAGTTTGATACAGCCTTCGACCGCTTGTGTGTGGCATGGAAATGATGTAAGCCATTCATTTATAGGCGACAGATAGCCCACCCTCGACCATTAGCTGAAGATCTCTGTCAGAGATTCCAAATGTCATCAGGTGGTTCTGTAACCTCAAAAGTAACTATTCTGTAACCACTGAATGAGATCTACGTAATCGGTTGCATCAACATTTTGGTTGTGGTATTTGGAAGGCTCGAACTTGTCTCGATCCTATTTTTGTTCTTGCTTTCATGATCCATTGCAGTCGAAGGGACCTGATGTTCTGTCGTTCATCGGTTATTAAGCAAACGAAGATATTTTCCGGATCACCGAATCAACTACACATTTTAGTTCCTCTTTGAAATAACGAGAGGATTTTATTGATTTCAATAAGTGCTTTGCACCATGTTTGCCTCTCTGCCATTTAATTCTTCATTTAGCTGGACCGACCACAGGTCCTATGGTTTCAAGGGAACTATTGGAAACCAGATTGCAGATTGTGAAAAGCTATAAATTGTTTGTTTTCAGAAAACTGAAGGTAATTTTCCATGCATTGAAGCAAAGACCTAAGTAATGATCAACAACATCTATTGGAATTGTGTCAAGCTGTCATAAGTTGTATTTTTTAGGTTTGCAACCGAAACGTCCTGGTTAACTTTTACATGCATTCTGGGTGACAGCAGCTCATTGTATCCTCCTACACTATCCTCCTACAGTCTATTCGCCAACGTGGTTTGACATCATGGCTAATCCCTCATGCAAGCATGGTGCAAAGCACTTGTTGAAATCAATAAAATCCTATTGTTACCTAAGTGAAGAACTGAAGAGTGTAGTTGATCCGGTGATACAAAGAAATGTCTTCTTTGGTCATCTGGAAAATGTCCTCATTTTCCTGATAACTGATGAACAAGAGCACATCCTGGACTACGTTGAATCATGAAAGAAAGAACAAACACAGGATCGAGGCAAGTTCAATGTTTCCAAATACCACCACTATGTTTTGATGTAACCGATTATGCAAATCTTATATACTTCATGGCAAACTTGAGAAGTTACAGAACCACCTATGATTTTGGAATATTTGACAAGAGATGGAGATCTTCAGCTAATGGTAGAGTGGACTATCATCTATAAATGAAGAGTTTACATCAATTCCATGCCACACCCAAGCGATCGAAGGCTGTCTCAAAGTCATCACAGTCGCATCAGCTTTAGTATGTGGAATGCATGGCACAAAGGGCTTCATACAGGCACGACCAGAATCACGAAGTATAATGTCAAGTTTCATTACAAAAAGTGATTAGCAAATGAAGTGAAAACACCCGAACAAATTAAATGTTTGGATAAACCAAAACGAAAATTTCAGGATTACTCAACGGCATTCTGGTATCTCGATAAATTATAGTAGCTCAAATAAATATATTTCTACTAAATGTGCTATCCAACAATCCCAACATTTTAATGTATGACTTATATGCTATCAGAATTCGGAAATAAAAGGTTTTAGCATTTTTGTGTAAATATTTTAGCATTGAGTTTATGGAAAAAAGGTAAATTTCAAGGTCCTTGGGGCAGATCAAGGTATTATTTGATCAAAACCAAATTTTGCACAGTTTATTAGGGACCCAATACACAACTTTTTCACACTATTAAATTAGAAAATTTTAAAAAGAAACAATTTTCCTAAATTTGCACTTAAACACTAAAACGGTGTTTACGGCAGAAAATGGTAAATTTCATGATCTTTAAGGCTGATCAAGTTATTTTATCAAAACCAAATTTTGCACAGTTTATTAGGGGCCCAATACACAACTTTTCCGCACTATTAAATTTAAAAAATTTAAAAATAAATAATGTTCAGGAATTTGCATTAAAACCATGTTTACGGCAGAAACTTGCAAATTTCAAGGTCCTTGGGGCAGATCAAGGCATTATTCGATCAAAACCAAATTTTACACAGTTTATTAGGAACCCAATACACAACTTTTCCGGACTATTAAATTACAGAATTCAAAAATGTTCTTTTTCGTTCCACCCTAATAAATAGTTCATGATGGAGTTACACACTCCATGGACAGGATTGGTTCTCGAATAGGGTATTCCCCACTAACTGTGGCTCTCAAACAAAAGGGGTCCCTCCCTCCCCATCCTCCCTATATAATACCCAGCAACCTTGACATCACTCCAGGAAATCCCCACTCAAGTAAACCTTTACATCACTCTAGGGTGTCACTGCAGTAAACTTTTACTTAACTCGAGGACGTCACTACAGTCACTCAAGTGCGTGACTTCGGTCACTCAAGTAAACCTCGACATCACTCCGGTAAACCTTGAACCTATGCCCAAGAATTCAAGTCTCGTAGCAAGAGGCATTGCCAGGTAGAAAAATGACGCACCCAACCCCCTCTCACCACCACCCAATACACTTGAGGCGGTAGCATGGTGCACTTTTTTGGTAGCAGGAGGTAGAGGTGCCTTTTGATACCTGGGTTGGTTGTCTGCCCGTATCACGTTTCCTCTCTACTCAAATAAACCTTGACATCACTCCGGGGCACCTCCCGTCGTACAAGTAAACCTTGATGTCACCCCAGTAAACCCTAGACATCACTATTTTGAGCATATCTCGATGTCCCTCAAGTAAACCTTAGCGTCATTTCCGGTGACTCCAGTAAACCTTGGCATCACTCCGGTAAACTGTGCCGTCACTTCCGAGTATGTAGGTGACTCGATATCTAGAGACA